>CAJUYI010001249.1:35030-61093 GCA_910591695.1 Galerucella pusilla
TTTAAAAAAATAAAGGGGATGCTGCTAGGGGTGAGGGGGTGGCTTTTCCATAATGCTTGCCCCTTCCAATATAAATTGACGTGTTTTTGGATTTTTTCTAAATACCAGTATTACAAAAGTTATTGAAGGTGGATACTGTTATCTGAAAAGCACTGTATATTGTTCTCGCCTAGTTCATTGAGTTTGTCTAGTCATTCCACATTTTGGAACTGATTACACAAGAGCTCAGTGCTTTAATGGTTGAACTATGAGGGATGTCCACAGGCCTCAAACAACAGGTCGACAAGAAAACCACCCAAAAAGAACGAAGCCAGGAGTCAGCTCAGCTAATGGCCTAAAGTCTCATATAGAGAATCTCGAGAAGATCCGGCACATCCATAGAAAATAAATATGAGTCGGGATTTCAACTAGGTCAACAAAAACAAGTGGATCCACTTTATAAGATCGTCTTTAGTCGCAGTCAGTCGGCTAAGGATTGGCCCATGGAGGCAGCAAAAAAAAACACAACAGAAGACAAGAAACAAGCGAGAAGACCGCCAAAGATATAACAGCCATAGTTACAAGGCAAAGGAAGAAGACAGCACGACCCCAGCCAACAACCATTTCAGCTAGGGACAAGCTGTGCGCGAAAAATGCGAACGACGACGATGAGAACTCCCCGGGATGCATCCTGGGAGGGACGGGATCATCTAGTATGTGTGTGGGGAACAGCATAATATACTGACTGAGGACTTCGTGGTCATGGGGAAGCACGATGGGCTCTGCAGGAGTGAAACTAATATTTCCCTTCCTGCTTGTGGAAAAAGGAAATCACAAAAAAAAGAACAAGGAGGCAAACCATCAATGTATGTAAATTTCCAGTTTTTTTTATGTTAAATAGAATAGTGGGATTTTGAAAATTTCGCAATACACGAAAATATCAAATAATCTTCCCGACCCTGGCTACGCAATTGGCAATATCGGTAAAAATGATGGAACAACTCACGTGAGGATCTATTATACAGTCGTCCGTAACCCAACTGTAATTTTCATACATATGGAATCCAATGAATATGTTAGTATTCTACAGCGCGTTTCGGAGAAACAATTATTTTGCGACGTAGACGATCCAAAACTAATTTCAAACTACTTTTAGATAATTGAAAATGTCTTTTCAACAAATATAGGTATATAAAAATGCTTGAAAAGGAAATCACAGCTATTTTACAATACAATTAAAAATATAGACGCTCTGTATTATAATTAGTGTTAGTGGTCGATGATTTATTGACATGCGTAGTTGTTCGCCCTGTACGACCAGTCGAAACCGGTACAGAAAGTGCGTTTCTAAAATCGAATTGGCACGATATTATATGAGAAGAAATAAAAGAAGTAAGTGTTTCAGGCCGGTCTCTTCGCGATTGAAGAGCGGACGAGCTCTCGCGATATACCGTAACTCAATGCCGCCGGTAATAAGATAACTGTTCAATCTGGCAACTTCTTTTATTTTCGATGTCCATCTTCGACGCGACCTTCATCGCTTACCAGACCGAGAAATTCGACCTCAACTGGAAGCACGTCTTTATACACCCGGTTGCCAAACTGTTCAACTTTCTTGACACATGCTGTAAATTCTTTAAAAATTCAAATATTTGCCAAACACAAATATGGGTAGAAGGAAAAAAATATTTTATATCAATTAACAAAGTGTTTATGTTAAATAACATCTTTCTACAGGTTGGTACACAGCAGAGAGAAGACATTTAGGACATGGGGACTACTACATTTATAGGGTAGGTATTCTACTTACGGTCCCTTACCCAAAAAATGACGAATGTGTCCGGGAAGCAAGATTTTACTTTCTAAAACACTTGTGAACGCAAACAGGCTACCTTCCCCTTTTCTCAATTAAATTTTTAGTTTCTTAACTCATGAGGGCTCTAAAATTTGATAGCGGCCTTGTTATAGAGGTGCACTATTAGCCTTGAACAGACAACGTCTTATATAGGGGCTAGTACTAGAGTGCCACCAAGATTTAGCTGAGGCATCGGCAGAAAACAATATTATCCTGATGTGGGTTAAAGGGCACGACAGGAGTAAAGGAAATTGCATTGTCGATTGTTTAGCCAGTGAAGCGGCTGGACTAAAAATTTTAAGACCCAGTGACACCTACGGCCTAACGACTTCGACAATTGCGGAGCTAGCCAAACTTTACACCCATGCTCAATCCCTTAAAATATGGGATGGAATCAATGGATGCAGTCTTGCTAGGATCACCCTGGGCGACCCTGGAAAGCTGACGCCGAAGAAATATTTGGCGATGACCAGGAAAAACCTACGTTCAACAGTAGGATTTCTGACTTGCCACTGTCAACTAAGGAAACACCTCCATACTATGGGGCTAGTGGACAAACCTCTATGCAGGATGTGTGAACAGGAAGATGAAACTGTCAGGCATGTCTTATGCGAGTGTCCGGAGATATCGTTGATTAGAGAGTGTGTGTTCGGTGAGTCTTGGCCTACACCTGCCGATATAAAGGAGATATCTCCTAGTGATCTGTGCACCTTCCTGGAAAGGATAGGATGGATGATGACCAAGGAGGACAACTCCTCGGGAGGATGTACAATGGGTCACATGTGGCCTAAGTGCTGTGAGCCTACACTCACCCTCCCTACTCTACCGATACAGATAGAGGTGCACTTATTTTACGATCCTATTTTTCAGATTATACAAACTATAGTGGGACTTCTAGTATGTCCACTAGCATGTACAATAGCATAAGAGATTATGTAGCTACAACCAGGAAAAGAATATTGTTATTGGTGCATAGTTTTTGCTTGTTTCTTTTATATTTTATTTCAATAAATCAAGCGATTTTTTGGTAGATCTATGAAATTTAATTTTCCCCCAAAAACGGTCAAAACATTCTAGCATTATTAGCTACAAAAATCAAAATGAAACAGTATGTTCCTGGTCAAATGGGATTTTCTATTTAAAAAAAAATTAAAAGGGAATAAATTACCAGTTTCGCTGATGAAACGACAACTCCGCAACGTAGTATAACAAGTTCTTCACGGAAATTACGTTAAAATATAGGCGGGTATGCGGAATTCTTGGTTTCAATGGAGCAATCTTGCGTGAATAATCCAATCAACTCAATCCCGATTACTTATACAACAAAATGTATGGTTAATATACAGATTGTTCCGGAATTTCGAACCAAAAACTTGGGAGGTGATAGAGGAACTAGAGTTAATGATAGCACTTCATATAAAATTTTTGTAGATGGGGTATAGGGGGTTGATGGGGGCGCGTTCTCTATCATGTCATTTTACTTCCCCCGCTCTGCCCTATAAACAGTTTTGAAATTTTTTTGATATCTCTCTTCGTTTACGAGGTACACCCTGTAGACCAGCAGGTAGTGTATTGCGCAATAAAGTTAATAAGTGGCAAAGAAACCGATAATTAAAGACATCAGGAGAGCACAGATTTATAACTCTTCAAAGTGACTAGTGGATATTCCTCTAGACCCCCTAAGGTCCAATCCATTTCAGTTAAAAAAAGTGCGTAATGGAAAACAAAGTTTTTATGAAGAAGTTCTAATTAAATACCATTTTTTTTCTTATTTTGTTGAAGGGTAACTTTTGTGGTTAATTTAATGTAGGTACACATTTTGTTATACAAAAAAACATTTATATGCGTTTGTGAGCAGATAAAATCAGTTTCATTTCTAGTTGATATGAATGAATGAATGAATTAATGTCTTTATTAACAAACGTGTACAACACATTTGCCCCAAGAAAGCGAAGATTAGCTAGAAGCTACTCTGTAACTCTTAACCTTCAAGGGTTACAAAATATGAACAAAAAAAAATATATATCATTTCATTTAACATTATAAATTAAATGTAGAATACAAAAAATAGCCGAATATAAATTAGTTAGTCGAAATCAAGAATTATTGTTTTTCAAGCAGCATATTTTTAATCGTGTGCTTAAAGGTATAAAACGAAGTCGCCGTTATATAGGATCGGTAGGAATTATATAATTTCACCAAATTGTATGTAAAGGAACGTTCAAATATGACGGAAGATTGATTTATCATTGTCATAGTGTTATGTCGAATGTTGTGCTCATGAATAGAACTACGGAAAATAATTTTATCATACAAATAGACTGGAGTTCTAGTTTTCATCAAGCGATAGATGAAAACTGGAAAATGAAAACAAAATAAGTCTACAACAAGTATTTTGTATACGTTGAACCTGATTTTTAGAAACATTATCCAAACATGGGTAATATACAATAAAACAATAATTATTTAAAATTGAAAGAACTAAAGTTTCACAAAGTTTTTTGCGCATTTTAAAATTTAAAATGTGCTTATTAATGTATAGAACACGCAATCTTGCATAGCATCTTTGCATTAAATATTTTACATGTTTTTTAAATCTTAATAACTGATCGATGAATAAGCCTAAATTTTTTGCCACGTATGATATATCTATTTTCATGCCATCCAATTTAAGTATTACCGAACTTTTAATTATCTCTGTATTAGCTCTAGAACTAAATAACACTGCAGTGGTTTTCAACGGATTGATAGTTAGGTTATGTTGTTTTGAAAATTGAAGTATTATATCTAAGTTAGAACTAACTGCATCCATAGCCCGTTGCATTTCAGCAAGCTCAAAGTAATGCAGTAGTTGTGTATCATCTGCATATATCCGAAGTATATATAAGAAATAATAAAGGGCCCAAAATGGAACCCTGTGGAACACCCGAAATTAAGATCTTGGACGATGAATAGTTATTTTGGACGCGCGCACGTTGGTTACGATTCCATAGATATGACTTGAAAAATGACAGTGCATTACCTTCTATTCCAAAGTACATATTTAAGTTTAGTTTGATAATACGTGTAATTCTGTGAGCAAATGTTAAATTTTAACGCACAGTTAAAAATAATACAATCTTCTAACCCATTTTTGCTAGTCTGTATGCATATTAAGTTTTAAAGTATCAACGGAAAACTCTTTATTGGATACCATACATGTTAAAATTTGAATCATAATCTTGACTATGTATAGATTTAAACATTTACAATAGCGTAAACTTTGTTAAATTTAACGGCGTACCGTTAATTTTTAACCACTTCTTACAGAATTGACCCTATTGAGTACTTAGTTGGTCGTGGAGACCACAGAAGAAGAATATTTTCAATAAGTTCATTTCACAAACAATAAATGAAAATTATAGGAAGCCATAACCGCAAACAGATAGATAAAGCTGTGAGAACCAATTCCCTTGTTTAAAATGGAGGGCAAATATAGAAGAAAAATGTAAACTTATGCTTAAGATATTTTATTCGTAATCAATGATTTAATCAAAAACATTTTCTATTTTAACTTATTGTGTTCCTTTCAACTAACGTTTTAAATACGTATTAAATTGTTTCTCAGCTCCGCTAATTGATATCAAACATTACATTTAATGATTTAAAATACGGGGGTTCTTCAAAAAAATAGATATAAGCAATTTTCCAAACGAGTTTACCATTTAAGTGATACTTTTTCGTGATCTTTTGGCAATTTATAAACGTTTCTATGTGAATTTCCTGATCCTGAACACTCTCTAAATGTTGGTATAATTTTAATCCTTCATAGATGTAATTACTAATTTTCAAACACAAGCTTTACTTCAATATACGTTGATAGAATTTACGAAAACTCTTTTTCTTTCCCCGGTAAACATCTTGCATGCAAAAACCTATTAAATTAACTTACTGAATCGTTAATTTGTTAGGTCGGTGTTTTTGTTCATTTTTCTAATGCAAATTCCTCAAATAAATTAGATTAAATTATATGGAACAAAACTGCAAAGGCGGTGAATTAATCCGGAATGCAACCGGAACACCATTTTTTTTTAAACAAACACGGTTTTGAGATTTCAAATCGCAACTAGTTTAATCTGTACATATCGACAGGACCGGTTACAGCCTAAACATCAATTTTTAATTTATTATTGTTATGAATTTTTTGAAATGTTCCACTCACATACAGGTGTCCACGGATGGAGTATCCTTTAGGTGATAATTTATTAAATATTAATTTAGTGAAAAATGTTATTCTTGATAAAAAGTTTTGCTTGTTCTGGAACACCATAAAATGAAATAAAACTCAAGTTTTTCAAAACCCGTCTCATTCTATGGCCAGTTTTATGAAAACCTGGAGTCCGACTTTTTGACATTTCTTCACATATTGGCTAATATCTCGGGAACCTTGAGGTTTGCAAGGTTCTAGTCTACGCCATTCGATTCAGAATTGAATTTTCTATAAAAAAAGGAATTTTGACAATTATGAGTCTTCGCGAATTAGTATAGGTTTTGGTGTGGACTTCAAGTGAATCGAATGAGACGGGTTTTGGAAAACTTGAATTTTATTTCATTTAATAGGGTTTCAGAACAAGCAAAACTTTTTATCAAAAATAACATTTTTCACTATATAATATTTAAAAAATTTTCGCCTATAGGATACTCCAACCGTGGACGCGCTGTATATTTTTCTATTTTCTAAGAAGAAGCTCTGAAGTTTATGATTTTGAGATCAATTTTAGTTAAACTTCAAATTGTCTTGTTCTTTTCGAGCACTATCTGTATCTATATCTGTATCTGTATCTGTATCTGTATCTGTATCTGTATCTGTAAAGTAGGGAGGGTGAGTATAGGCTCACAGCACTTAGGCCACATGTGACCCATTGTACATCCTCCCGAGGAGTTGTCCTCCTAGGCCATCGTTCATCCTGTCTTTCCCAGGAAGGTGGATAGGTCACTAGGAGACATCTCCGTTATATTGGCAGGTGTAGGCCAATACTCACCGAACACACACTCTCTTATTGACGATAACTCCGGACACTCGCATAAGACATTCCTGTTCACACATCCTGCATAGAGATGTGTACACTAGCCCCATAGTATGGAAGTGTTTCCTTAGTAGAAAGTGACCAGTCAGAAATCCTACTGTTAAACGTAGGTTTTTCCTGGTCATCGCCAAATATTTCTTCGACGCCAGCTTCCCAGGGTCGCCCAGGGTGATCCTGGCAAGACTACATCCTTTGGTTCCATCCAATCTCTTAAGGGATTGAGCATGGGTGTAACGTTTGGCTAGTTCCGTAATTGTCGAAGTCGTCAGGCCGTAGGTGTCACTGGGTCCTAAAATGTTTAGTCCAGCCGCTTCCCTGGCTGAAGAATCGGGAATGCGATTACCTTTACTCATGTCGTGCCCTTTAACCCACCTCAGGATAATATTGATATCTGCCGAGGCGTTAGCTAAATTTTGATGGCACTCTAGTACTAGCTCCGAAATAACACGTTGTCAGTTCAATAGGGCTTGTCTACTGTCAGTGCAAATTCGAGCACCATATAATACGACTTATCAACGCAATTTTAGTGCCAAATAGAATTTACACGGTGCAATACAGAAGTTCTCACGATTCTGGTTATTCCAATTTCGAACAGTAATTATAATATCGTCGCGTCTCTTTTCATTGAAAACGCAAAACCAGCCTCTGAATTACGGTAATTTAAAGAAGAAAAACTGGGTTAGTATAAAATTCGGCGTACACGAAACGGTAGCTATCGAATAACCGATTAATATAATACGGAGAAATTTGTTAAAAAAAAACTTATTTTTTATTTCGTCCCATATATTTCGATAAAGTTTGTACAGTTAAGATGGGAAATGTTTCTGAATCAACTATGTTATAAAACATTTATTACTATAAATGAAATTAAATACGAATATTAAAAGAAGCGCGTAATAAACGGTATCTGCATGTCAGTGATCGATAAAAAAGGATTTCTGAGCGTTATCCCGTGTTAAAAACCAAATGCAAAATAAGTTATTTATTCCTGAGAAAGTATCAAACATTATAAACTGGCAGCGCTGCTTTCACATCAGATTGGTAGCTGGAACTGAACACACGCCCAACGCTGACTGCGAACAATTATTCTTCTCTCTCTTTCAAGTAGTTTTGCTCATATTTTCCTTGTCGTACTTGTATAAATCGTATGTTTCGAATATACTTTTCGCAATGTGTATGTTCCAATAGTTACAATTGAAGTATTTTGTAGCCCAAGAGGTTTTCAAAGTGATATAAATCGGGAGAAAGTTATTTTCGTTTCTTGTACATATTGTAATGTTTTTCTTATTTATTTGAACTGTTTTTTCACCGTGGGATAAAATTATACACCCACTACGGCTAATTACTATTGATTTATTAAAGAAACACATACACACTATGATAAACTTAATTTATATACACACTACTTAATGTCCACTAATTTATCTACACTCGGTATAATAATTGTCCTAATTTATCTTCAATACTTTTTATATTCACTATCTGTTCACTCACTGTATACTGAAACTGTTTATCGATTCACTGTATACCAAACAACTCCGCGACTCACTCGAGAAATCCGCGTATATATAGTTCTTTGCAGCTCTAGAACATTCTTGAATATACCACCTCTGCGTATTCGTGAATAAACCATTGTACGCTTCGAGAACAGTCTGAATATTACCTGCGAAAGAACCTTTCTAGAAAGGTCGCATTCATAGTTTGCGACAGGACCGGCTTCTGAATCAATGAGTTAGTAACAATATTAATTTACAGTATTCCTTTAATAAATGCTTTTTCCTTTCTTCTAAGCATAATATACTTCCATAACTCATATAGGTAATTTGGAAAACATTCTTGACTTGTTGCTAATAAAGCTCCCCTAGCTTTTATCAATAAATTAAGTAGTTATATATTTTTTATTCTCTAAAGCAGTTAATAACTTAATTACAGCTTCTTATACAAATTTTCATTTTGGTAAAGCGTGTTATTAATAGATGTCAAAGAAAATAGTTTGAATTTTGTATCTAATAATAAACATAGGCATGCGCAGACCTTTTTATTAGGGGGGGGGGCCAAATATCAAATCGGAATCTTTTGATAAAAAAACAAAGAGCCGTGCCCGCCGAAACATTGCTTTTGCATATTGCCGCTCTTCAATTTCTCTCGATTCATTTTAGGAAAAAACCTACTCCTAGTATCAATGAAAGGATGTAAAATTTAAAAATTATGAAATGTTTTTAATATATTGATATATAAATGAATTGGGGCGGACCGATTAGGGTGGGCCATGGGGGCACGTCTATGATTATAAACCATAATGGTTGGTTATATCGTGCAGATATCGCAACCCCGATTAACTTAGAAGTGTAATTCAATATCTATCGGGGTATATAGTAGTTGTTGTTTCTCAATAAACGGTCTGCTATTTGAAAAAGTAATTATAATGGTTTTAAACTGTATAAATATTGCTATTTTTAATAAATACCAATGGACCCTAGTATTCCATAAACTCGAACAACTAAGCACTAGACGAACTGTATAATTACTTCATAACTCGATGTTATTTACGTGATGAGAGTACATTCATTTTCAAAGAGTATGATGTATCATGTTCATCTATATAGTTTCTGACTCGGTAATAGGTTACATTAACACTTATACATATAATTCCATGCCTTCATCGGAATATTAACTTTTTTTTAATTAAATGTACCAAACACTTCAACTATGTTACCAAACTCATCAACTTATTATATCGTGATTATTTTTAACATGTTATTTTGTGTGTAAAAATAACGTTGGGAAATGGAAATAGAAAAAAAATGTATCACGACTTCAATTTTAAACAGTTTATTTAAAAAAAATTAAAATTAGTCATTTACGAACCAAAAAAAATGTGTGAAATTATACGTTATACATACGTTAAAAAGCGTGCGTAAATGAACAACGCTTTTTAAATGGGGTTTTCATTTTAACACTCTTTTTACGTTGCCTTGAATTTAGTCGTTAGTTGTATAAACTTTTGTGCTGTCAGTAAATTTGACAGAAGCGTCAGACATGAAATAGCTATTTATACAACTAATTGCAAAATGAACGTGTTTTTGCACTAGATGTGAGGATTGGACCACGAGCGTACCGAGCGGCGTTTTGCATCGTGTTTATCTACAATATTTTTTGTAGTTCAGTTGACGAAAATAAAAAAAGCCGCGCTTGTTTGTTTCTATGGAGATAACCATTACAACAATGATCAAAACCTCAAATGTTAAGACATATTTGTCAAAATAACCACATTCATTTGTTAATTCTGTCCATTCTGTCTTTGAAAATGAGCGAATCTGAAGAGTCCCTACCTTCAGACGTTGAAGAAGTTGCAAAAGATGTAGCAAATTTGCTGCCAAGTAAGTCAAAAGCAGCATATGAAACAGCTTATTCTAACTTCCAAAAGTGGTGCGAAGTGAAGAAGATAAATACTGAAAAAGCGGTATCAGAAAAGGTTCTTCTTGCTTATTTTTCATACAAAGCCAAAATATTCCAACCGTCGACGATGTGGAGTTTCTATTCGATGTTACGAACAACAATCTATGTCAATAAAAATGTGGACATCAGTAAGTTTACAAATTTGATTGCTTTTTTGAAAAGGAATGCGGAAGGATATCGGCCAAAAAAATCAAAACATTTAGTAAGGAAGATTTCAGTAGATTTTTAATAGAAGCTGATGATCACATTTATTTAGGTTTGAAAGTAATTTTTATAGTTGGGATAGCAGGAGGTTGCCGAAGAAATGAATTACTAAATATGCGGACCGAGGATGTTAGCGACTGCGGTTCTTTTATTATTAATATTTTATTTTATTAAAATAAGACAAAGATTGAGAGAATTTTTACAATAACCGAAGGTGATGTTGATGGAATTAATCTGATTGAATTAGTCCGAAAATACATTCAAATGCGTCTAAACCATGTAAAAAATAAACGTTTTTTCCTCGGATATCGAAACGGAAAATGCAATTCAATCTGTTGGCATCAACACATTTTCTGACACCCCCAAAAAAATAGCAACATTCCTTGGCTTGCAAAATCCTAAATTATACACTAGCCATGCATTTCGCAGATCGTCTGCAACGTTACTGTCAGATTTTGGTGCTGATATACAAACGTTGAAAAGGCATGGTGGATGGAAGTCCAACGATGTTGCTGAAAATTATATTGACGAATCTATCAATGATAAAAGAAAAACAGCTGAGAAGATACTTGGGCAAAATACATTGACAAATATCGACAATATCGCAGTTCCGAAACAAAGTACATCGACAAGCATAACAATGAATTCAAACGTGGCTGAGTTTTTTAACAATGATGTATCATCTGAGGTTTCATCTATGTCTACAAGTGAACAAAAGGCAGCAGTATTCCGTGGCGATACGTTTCAAAACTGTACGTTCAATTTTTATAATAAATTACAATGATTTCTCAATAGAAATATTATAATATGTAGTTGTCTAATTAATTTCATAATAAAACTAGGTATTCTTAGTAAAAATAAATGGATTTGTTGTCCCTGAGTGACAAAATGAACCACATTTTGCAACTACAATGAGTGTCAAAATGATGACATTTCGTAAGTGAATTACAAAAAATATTTTTTGTTATATTTAAATGGAAGTACCTCGAGAAAAATGCATTTCTTCTGATTGCACACCACCTGAAATTAGAATTCGTTGTGCATATATTTGTTCATAAAAAATTCATTTTTATGTTTTTCAACCCCTTCAGAGCACATTTTTTTCATTTTTTCTTCATGTGGTCGCAGATAAAGTTTTGTATGAAACTTGTGCGTGTAATGAGGTACTTTTGCGCACTCGTTGCGAAAAAGGCACTCGCTACGTTCATGCCTTGCATTTTCGCAAAAGTATAACTTCACTCACTTCACTCCCCCTGTATAGTGAAATAACAATTTCCATTACAATATTTTTATTTTATTTTGAAAAGGAACCTCACATTTACCAATATTCACCAGAATATTCGATATCTCGGTTTTACGAAAATCGTAAATATGATAATCTACACTGGTGGTAATTTTAAATTTATACGCTATCTATGTGGTTGTGGTACTGTATAGGTATAACAAGAAGGTCGAATAGTATCGCAGAATAGCTTATCGTACCACAAGATAAACGAAAAGTCGTTATTAACCTCTACAGTTGAAAGGAATCAAAAAAGAAGTAGATATAAAATTTTAACGGCATAATAGCAAATTTGACTAAAACAAAATGTCCAAAGGCCAAAGAATAATCATTATTTACTTAAAATATTTAAAAAAAGCAGTTTAGCTGAATAAGAAGTTCCCAAGCTTTTTTCTCTCGCAGTCCCCCCATCTTTTTGTCACGCCAACGTCAAGTCTTCCGTGGACATTGGAGGTCTTCCTAAACCACTTTTGAGATCAATAAGCTAAACTATACTTCTAACAACTGATGAATTCCGCCGCTGTCCATTGCACACTAGATGGACATGGCTCAAGAACGTTCTGAGTCTCTATGTATGTATGTATTAGTTTGGAGTGGCATTACTACTATTACAGAATGTGCAGGCGAGCCTTGGCCTAGCCAAACTAAAGTCACGGTTCCGGCACTGAGGCCACTGGCGGGTCCATTGTGCCATTCCTGCTACCTAGTCATCCATGAAGCCGAGCCCTTCAATAAAGGCCACAACCTTTTTCAGTGGATGCCTGCTTGTGTCCCCAGGAGCCATGACAGTGACTCCGAAGATTCGCCTGCGTAATACAGCCCAGTGTGGACACTCTAAGAGAACATGAACTGACGTTTCATCAGTCATGCCGCAACCCCTACATAGGGAACTTTCCTCTACTCCTAGATTGTAGAGGTGCTTCCTCATACAGCAGTGCCCTGTTAGGAGTCCTGCTATCTTCCTTAGCCTACTCCTTGCTAGTTCAGTGGCTGCCCTGGCGTGTCCATCAGTCCATCCCTCCAGTAGGAGTTTGGAGTGGCATTAACTGAGACCTAAAAGATCTATTGTGCCCCCTTACTTCTACTCAGTAGAAGAGAGTCTCAGAAACTTTTAGCTCCTTTAGTCCTGTTCCTCGGATAAATTTTAGGATATCTGCAGGCCTCAACTTAGGTAAATGTTCCTCTTCTATCCAGTAATCTCCCAGGTGCTGTGCTCTAGGATTCTGAAGTGCTGTGCAGTTGGAAGGTATTTTTTTACTAGTTTTGCTAAAGTAAATTATTTTCTTTATATTAATAAGGTAACAAGGCCCTGCGAACTGGCTAACGTTACCTCCAAATTTATTGGTTAGTTAGGCAAGAACCTGCATTATTCACTTTCATTTTTTTTCGTCATTCAACATCATAATTTCATCTGCTAAATTGAGCAGCTTCTGTTTCATTGGAGATCAACTCAAAATTAGTGTTTCATTGGCGCCCAACGATTATTCAACATCATTTTTTTTAACGTTCTTGGACTTTTTATTTTCATCACCCAGAAGAGTCTTTGATTGTATAAGCCCTACTAGATCTCTTCCAGTGTATCCTGGAATCCAAGGTGACTATATTGTTCTCGCCTAGTTTGTCTAGGCATTCCCACACCAATTTGGAACTGATTACACAAGAGCTCAGTGCTTTAATGGCTTCTGAGTCCCTAATCTTCCTTCATTTTATTGAAAAAACAGACTAAAATGAATAATTGATAATATGTACAGATTAACATACTTGTTCACAGTTGCCCGACCATACCGAATTGTTTTATCGGAATTGAATAAGTCCATAGACGCATAGTCTAACAATTCCTGTGCATTGTACACTATAATATACAACAGTAGATTCCAGAGTGCTTAACGATTGACTGATTGGCGTCTATTAATAAGTAATAGCCACTAATATAGCATATTAATCCGGCTATGTGTATAAATGGTCCATTAAATTCGGTTAGTTAACCGAGAGTTACATTACGAGTAACATCATTTAGGCCACAATACATGCACCCTTTTCCGCACTTCGCTTTAGCATTATATGCATTTTAGATTTGTAATTATTAATTTAGATAATAATTTTTTTAATTTAAATTAACATGCCTAAGATAGCTATTAGATTAGATTAGATTACAAAGGGGTCGCCAACCGGGCCGGCCTACACTGCGACTTTAGTGTAAACCCTACATATATATTTTAGATCTTTGATTCTGAAAAAGCCTAAAGTCCATTTTCCACGGTGCGAGTTGACGCTGCTACTAGAAAAAGTTGCATGCAACTTTTTTATCGTTGGGAGCGTCGGTCGCATGAATTAGAGCGAGAAGTCGCTGCAAATTGGTAACTTTTCTGGTGGATTTTGTCGCTTCAACCCAAAATTTGTATTGGCTGCTCCGCTCTGACATTGCTGTCACTGTCAATCAAGTTGGCAACACGTTACGTTTACCCTATGCCTGGATGAGTCGCAGTAACAAACTATCGATATGCTGATTGTACTTTTTCTCGCAGCGATTTGTCCCAGCAACAAGTCGCTGCGATTTGACGCAATGTGTAAAATGAACTTTAGAAAAATATTGACCACAGATCAATGGTCTTACACAGCACACAGTGTTATAATTACCCACTTCAATTGTTGAGCAGTATTTTTATGCTAATCTGCTCTTTAAACTCAAATCAACATGTCTAAAGAGTAAAAAAATTCGGTTTGATAAATATTCGTACTAAATAAAAACGTTCGTTTTGAATCTATAAATAAAGCAAGTGTTTGTAAATAACGGAAACTTCTAAGTAAAACATTTGACGTAGAAACTTATTTATTGAAGTAATCTGATTGAATAAAAAACTACACGTGCTCTATTACTTCGGATCTTGATAAAATTTCTTGTCGTTCTTCGACCTTTGCCATTTGTGAAAAATATCAATTAGAAACTGGTAGATAATTGTCGACCTTTACTACTAGAGGTGGGAGTTCCGATTTAAAAAATCTGCCTACATTCTATCGAGTGGACGTCGAGATTATTTTCTTTAATCCAACTTCTGTTAATCACGAATCATTATGCATATATGTGCATGTTTTTTTTTTCGTTTTAACCTTCAACAAGACTTTACACGATGTTGGAAGTCTCTTTTGAAAAACAGCATGTCATTTTATAACATTTCCTTGAAAAATATCTCAATAATACAAACCACAACATTTCCACATCTTGGAAAAAAATTTGTAAAATCTTGTAACTTTAATTATCATAGATGAAGAATGTTCAAATTCCACTGTTAGAAGACCCCTTATAACCGTTACGTAAATAAAAATCTACTGACTATTTTTGAATTTTATTCCCTAAACAATGAAATTCCTATTGGAAACGATTTGATATATATACAGTAAAATCGATTTAACTGTGTTGACGTGACGTGTTGATATGCCGAATCTAATTAAACACAGTTCCTGTCTAATTGACAGTTTGATTACATCACATGTAACCGCACCGATCTATGTCTCTAATCACCATAAGCTCCATGATTGGCTTTACGTGCGTAAAAGTGGTCAGTTATATTTTAATTGTTACTTGCTTCGGTAAATCCAGTTTATATCCGACGGAATTATTACACTGAAACTAATTGTGTGTCTCTATACTAATCCATGGTATTTGCTTGATACGTCCACCTCTAATAAGGTGAAGAGACCCCAAAAGTTGGCAATGTCTCTGTTATTAGCATCTTGAACTATTTCATGGCCAATTTTGGCAAATTTCAACGATTTACCTTGTTTCATAGCTAATATATTCCTTGGTAACCCAAAATTTAGTTTATTTATAGCTTATAACTGGGAAATGTCGCATACAAGATGCGAAGCCATCCAGTGATATGAACAAAATGTCAAATAATGTTTACGAAAGCATGACGTCACGCGCTTCTATCCGGTGTTTGCATTAAGATGGTGTAGTCCCGTACAACTTCTCTTTCAAACGAACGTAGGTAATTGGGTGATTAACCTGTTGTTTTTTACAACAAAATGTTTATAATTAAAACATTTTCTTATAAAATGACGTCGTCATCGTTTCCATTCCCTTGCAGTGACATTTTTTTATCCAATAAATCCACATATTATAAAAAAAATTGATGTATGTACAATATGTGTGAGACGTAATTAACTTATGACATGATTAATCAATTCATAAATGAAAGTCACAGGCGCCATTTTTCATGTCACTCTCTTTGTGATTAATAATACATTATCATTATTTTTATACGAGTCTCATAAAAAAAGTTTTATGGTTTTGCAAAGTGATAAATTTGTGTAGAAAAAAAAGTTTGTGAAAACATCGGCTAAACAATGTTCCCATCTTTCACGATTATATGGAACACATGTTTAAAAGGTTTATGAGGTTCATCTAAATATATTATCTTTATGAAGGCATTATTTCAATAAGTAAATACGCTTCGTTATACAGGGAGATTAATGAGGAGCCGTACATACGCCTCCCTCTTATGAGGAATATTGAATGATCATTAATGCTGGTGTCCAAGGAAATGGCAGACCAGCTAGCTAGAGAAGGCTCTAGAAGAGTCTTCACAGGTCCGGAACCATCTTGTGGAATCACTGGCTAGTTAAGGAACACTAACTCAAATTGAGGCTGACACAAGAACACCTCCATACTAAGAGTTTATTGAATAAGTTAGACAAGGAACTCTCGTCCAGGCTGTTGCAACTGGGGACACTGCACCCTGAGGAAGCATCTGCACAGGACGTGCCAAGTTAGTGAACCTATGTGCCGAAAATGTGAAATCTACAATGAAACACCTACTCACTTACTTTTCTTCTGTGAGAACTTACAAGGATTCAGACGGAAGCACTTTGGAGTGGAAATAATACAACCATCACAACTAATGAAGATCCTTCTAGATAAACTGGTGGCATCTATATAGAAGACACGAAGCTTCTGGAATGGAAGTAGGCAGATAACATAGTGTACATAGTGTACAAGGATACAGTTCAAGTGCCTGAGCCCAACCCAAACTGTATGGTATGGTAGGCTGGTGTTACTTTATTCGAGTTTTAATAGGCTGATGTCAAAATATGTTGTTGGTACTTATATAGTCTACTCCCAGATATACTTTTTATTAATCTTTACAATATTTATCAATACATATTATTCATATGTACGAAAACATATACAACCTTGGCCACAAATTATAAAATAACTGGAAAGATTTATGTACTAATTCTTGAGAATAGTTTGTTTAAAGGTCTTCAATCTTCATCCTGTTTTCAAAAATTACGGTTATCGCGAGAGGTTAGGTTAGGTTATTATTTACATATCATCTAAGTATTCTGTTGATAAAAAGTAAATATAGCTTCAAAATAATATTTCTATTTATATTCTTAACTCAAAAATACAAAAATTTTATTATCTGGAGCGCTTTTGTCGGTAGCGTTTATGCTGGGGCCCTTTTGGCAAGAGCGGGTATCCAACTTTATATTTTTAACGCCCTTTTCATATTTTACAGACTACGGGTCTGTTAACTGTATAATGAGGGGCTTTAAACTTCAAATTAAATGACATCCTCAAGACCAGACACTGGGTCAACTAAATATTGTGAAATCTACTTTAGTAAGTTTGCAGTTTTCTGTCTGTACACTAGTTTTATTTATTCTTTTTATTACATCTATACACACGCTGAATTCGCAAATATGCATTTTGTGATCAACATCCAGAAACAAGCTTTAACAAAATTGCCAAAATCCTAAATATCAGTGGGTTTTTAAAGAGCAGCAGCAGGGCCTTTTCAGTAATTTTTTTGGAACAGTCTAGAAGGACCGTAGCTCTGGCCTCCTCCACCCATTCTAATTTTATAATGACAAACACCCTGTATAATGGTTAAAAGTTAATAGCCACGTTAAAATTATTCTACAGATAGGTACTTTTAGTACACTTTATTTTGAATATTGGTATTTTTATCACCTCTGATGAACTGTTAATGCTTCATAAAATTAATTTCCCATGTTAGTGCGTTAAGAAAGTCATTAACAGCTTGGACTTAGAGCCAGTTTGGGTTGAAGCAAATATTTTCGAAATATTCATTTTAGATAGTGAAGGTCATAATTACCAATTAGTGTAATAGTCCAATTATTTCTTTGATATGATTTAATTGTGGAATAAGACCGAAATAAAATGATAAGCAACGGAAAGTTTTATAATTTTTGGACAGACTTTGTTTATTTAAAAAATCCAAAAGGGTGGATTAAATAGATTTCGTCTGGCCAAAATATTATTGTCGTTTTGTGTTTCAACAATATTTTCATTTCCCTTAAATTTTAATTTAAAATAATGAACGATCCAACGGTGGAATTGAAATCTACAGGTGTTAAATATCATTAGTTTTATCGCAAAGTAAATATAAATAATGATAAACATTTAGATTAACTGTCGAGGAGATATATCTAAACAAATATTGGAAGTTGATAGAATTTTTTTCCAGATATATAAAGAAATCACAACGTTTTCTGTATAATGAAGTTTTCAAGTTATTGATTTTGAAGATATAGATAATTCAAGAACCAAAACCGAAGAATTGAAGGGAAGTAGAAAAAAATACGGTGGGGCAGGGAGGGAAAATAGAAAAAGTTTATTTGATGAACTCTAAACCCCATGTCTGTTTGTCTTTCACGTCCATTTTTTATATTCATTTACTGGAAAATGAAAAGTAGATACGTATCAAAAAATGTATAAGCATAGCGTAGACAAAATCTTGTACGTTACACGTGAATAATTCTATCTAAATAAACACTAATTATGGTAAAATAAATGGGAAATTCAACATAATTAAGTTATCTCTAATACAAACCTCCGGGCTAAACTACTTTATCTTTTCCAAGTTCAAAGTTAACTAGGGAGTTTTTCATTAAATCAACTTACGCCGAGATTGTATTGTCCTCTGCTCTCTTAATCTTAATTTAAGTTTGGATTAAGCGGCTTAATAAAATACCTACAGAGAAGGCATTAAGCCGATTGACTCTACATCAAAATTAAAAGTAACTTGATTCAGGAGATCGGCGTAAATTCAATAAGGAAGCTATTCTCATTCTCCAAGAAACAGGACCGGTGTTTGTGATGTTTTGTAAAGAAAAAACAGGATTCTTTTGTATGTTCCTTGTGGTGTATTCATTATTCTTTTGGAGGGTATGAAGATTTTCAATTATTTTCTCATCACAGTCACTTTTTGTATCGACATAAATTTTTGCTGCATAAAAATGGGAGGCTGAAGATATTAATGGGAAATACAATAAAAAACATGGAAGAGGAGTCGACCAGAAAGTTGGCGAAGGAGATAATCCTCACGAAACAACGACGACAAGGAGACAAAAGTATTGTCTATCAAGAAGGTCCAGAAAGAACAGAGGAATGAAGCTGCACAAAAAACACAAGAGAGGAAAGAATAAGGATATAATATATAGGCTAGGAATACAGACAGAAACTTTATGAAGAAGGGAGAAAATGGAATACAAACACTCCAAGAAAAGTGAGGAAAAGGAATTAAGAATCGTGATCCGAGGATTTAGAAACAGCAAAGACATTGATAATGAAGGAGACGGGATCGGCAAAATCAGTCAAATACAGTCGAGTTTAGGCGAAAAATCCACTTCCCATCTACATAGTGCGAATATGGGTAGAAGAAAAAAAATATGAGAAAGATTCCACCACGAATGACGTGGTGGGCGTGGATGCATCGCTGCTCCTAGAGGTGTGGTATATCCTGGAAAAAACAACATTACTACAAGATGTGTATAGTTTGGCAAGTTTATCTGAAGCTACGGGGAATCGGTAAGAAGCGAGGGAACATCTGTCATACACGTACAAATGGCGTACGGTACCTATTTTACCAAGTAAAATTGAAAATACAAAGATCACTGAAAATACCAACGCCACTGGATAAATCAATATTACTCAATTGACGAAGTGAGAGGGAAGAACACACGCACGCGCTTGCCAATAAATATGGTTTTCGTACAACGCTGCCAGAGCTTGAAGAAGTCCATAAAAAATTTGGAAAAGTGCTCATCTTTTAATATTCATAATTTGAAAAAATAATGCTCATAGAAAAAATCCAAGGAAACAAGCACATTAAAGAATTAACTATAATTACTTAGTAATGAATACCTACAACAGGATTATACAGGGGCATTTTCACGCTAAGGCGCCTTCCATAGCGACTTTACTACACACAAAACGGGCAACGGAAAGAAGGTGAAATATATAACATAGGGATAGACTCGAGGAGAGAAGACTGAACAGATATACACTGAAACAGACATCCAACACTAAATTCTTCTTTTAGTCCTTTTCAAAAACTCCCATATTATTTACGTCGAGAGAGATATAGAACGCTAGCTTGATTCGAAGGGAGCGGAATCCGTTCTTTTGCGAGGGATTTCGTCAGATACTTAACTGCATCGTCATTATATAAACAGCCAAACATCCAGTGATTGATGTCATCAATATTGCCGTCGCAGTCACATAGTTCCGTTTCACTTAGTTTGAATCTGGAGGTACGCATTTACGGTGGCATGATTGAAAATACATCTGACGAACTTGGTGTAGATGTTTCTATTGGGACAACTTCTTGTAGCAAAAGACTCAATGGGTAAAGCAGGATGGATCTTAATATTGTTAATAATAAAAAGTCCCTTTTCTAACTATTATTACTACATACTTAGCACTTTAGCTTTTTCGTAGTTAAACGTAGCAATATCGAATGTTTTCGACTGTAAAACTTGCCAAAGTATATGTGTGTGCTAATAACTTTCAACTATTCTTATTCTTATTTTTAAAGTTATGAATATGTTAAAACAGTAAAATATTGTCGGACAATGTTAAAGATTTCAGAAATATCAAATTAAACTTGGAAAAAGTACATCAAACTTTCCCAGACAAATCGAATGAAGTAGTATATTAAAAAACCAATTTGCCGTCTTTGCTCCCAAAGATCTGTTCATTTGTCGGGTATCTCTGTCTGGTTGGTAGTACAAAGAAAGAAGATGTCGTATAAAAGCATTTCTTTTGATTTTACCACTTTTAAGAGGTATACATAATTTATTTTGGATAAAATGAAAGGGCCCATTAATGCTCTTGCTTTTACTTTACCTTATTTCTCTTATATATATTTTTCAACTTTAGAATTATATTTTGTAGAAAAGATCGATACCATTGCATATGAACATAATTCCTTTTTTATTCGACACCGGAAAATATATTCACGGCAAATTTTAGAATACGATATCAGTGGCAGAACAATGGTTATGGTAAAAGTGGAAAATATGCAAACATAATCCAATTATTAATGAATTTATTTTTAATTTCAGAAAACCGCAATTTGTCTCGGAATATTCTGGGTAATTCCAGGAATAAATCACGTTGTAGATCACATTATAAAGCGCTCTATAAATAGCTAGTGAATTCCAAAAATTTATTCGTCCTAATTTATTAAGCGACTAGGTTCTTTTTCAGAACTCTCATGATTTTATTCCAGTAGGCTCACAATTTTTAGTTGAAATTCTGTTGACTGAGACTTTAATCATTATTATTGCATGGAACAACATTGTTGGCGCCTGTCAGCAAATATCAAATGTCAAAATTAAATGTCATGTTTAGTTAACTTAACACCACATCAGTCAACAATTTCTCGTTGGTATGGAGAATGTAAACCTGGACATATTAATCTTATATTAAAGTGGTGCGTCATTGTTTTGTTTCAACAATTATGTCCAACATTTTGGAAAAATTGAAAGAAATAGAGAAAAATGTTGCAGAGACGAATTGTGCGCATTGAAAATATCTACAAAATGAGATGTAGCAGATAAAAATCGCCGCATAAATAAAAAAGCGACAAAAATTATTGCAAAAAACAGAAATGGCCGTTTTCAACAATAACTTTTAGAATGTTGATCGAAATTAAACAAAACTTCACAAAGTTCTCCTCAATGATATAAAAGCCTACAACAACAGGCAGATCAGGATCTACAGTGACAGTCAAGCCGACCTTAAAGCACTTCAGAGCTATAGGGTGACGTCTCGGCTAGTATGGGAATGCGGCGGAGAACTTAGAAGACTGGCGACTCGGAACAGTGTAACACTGGTGTGGGTCCCAGGTCATAAAGGAATCGCAGGCAATGAAAAAGCTGACGAACTAGCAAGAGTAGGATCGTCAACTCTGATGAACGGACCCGAACCTGCTGTGGGCATCCCCAATGCTTAACGAGGTCATGGTTAAAAGGGTAGTTGAAAGAACAACACAATAAACACCGGAAGAATACGACCAGGCAAATAAGAAGAATACATAAAAGAACCATCAGAGAAAGTAGCGAAAGCACTGCTCTCAATGAGCAGTAACAAACTAAGCACCATAACGAGGCTACTTACGGGACACTTTCCCACAAAGGAGCACCTAAACAAAATAGGGCTGTACAACGGAGCCCTTACATGCAG
Organism: Galerucella pusilla; assembly: GCA_910591695.1. Classification (NCBI taxonomy): domain Eukaryota; kingdom Metazoa; phylum Arthropoda; class Insecta; order Coleoptera; family Chrysomelidae; genus Galerucella; species Galerucella pusilla. Next base: position 57,374 of record CAJUYI010001249.1, read on the forward strand.
AAGATGCAAAAAGGATACCGAAACAGCTCTGCATATACTATGCAACTATGAGTCGCTGGACCACAGAAGGCAGAAACTGTATGGTAAACCCCAAATGACTCCAGAAGGCTTTTACAACCAACCAGCAAAGAACCTGTATGAGCTAATATAGGGAACGGAATGGCTGAATAAGTTGTAGTTAGAACACTAGGAGTATCCACAATAAGCCCAGGAGGCTGAGGTGGTACCGGCGAAGGGACGGCTCCTTAGAAAAAAAAAAGTTCTCCTCATACAAACAAAAAAAGTATTTCAATTCAGGAAACTATCCACAAAAATTGTCCAATTAATCTATTGTTTCTTCCTTTAGGTATTTTAAGATAACTCTGAAATCTACAGTAATGTGACAATTTATATCTCTTTATGGCTATGTATTATTGTACTCATCGTCACCTATGCCTTCAACTGCCCAACGGCAGCCATGGAAATGATTCTCGACCTCACCCCTCTACGTATAGTGGTGGAAAGCATTGCAGAAACAACAAGATACAGTCTAAGTAAAGAGGGAATCATTAAAAAAAAAAACTCCTCACTTCTTAGAAATCAGACAACTTCAATGGTACACAGAGGCTCAAAAGCAATAGTAGGAACTGGAATAGGAGTGTTCGGGCCAGGAACCAAACACTCTAAAAGCTTGGGAAAAACCCCAAGTATCTTTCAAGCGGAAATCCACGCCATAAGAAAGTGCGCCCAGTTCAATATTGATAAAGGATACACAAGACAAAGGATTATCATAATATCAGATAGTCAAGCAGCCATTAAAGCACTGAGCTATTGTGTAATCAGTTCCAAAATGGTGTGGGAATGCCTAGACAAACTCTGGGCGAGAACAATATATACTATGGATTCCAGGACACACTGGAATAGAAGGAAATTAAATAGCAGATGAACTAGCAAAGAGGGGGACTGAAATACCTTCCTGGGGGCATGAACCCTTTTGCGGAATCAGCCCCAATGTAATATTGGAAGAAATAGGTGAAGCCGAGAAAAAGAGAAGATCTAATCATTGGAAAGATCTATTATAGTAGGGCTTATACAATCAAAGACTCTTCTGGGTGACTACAACCTGTTGAGATCAAATGAATGCATGAGTCAAAGTAAAACTGCGCTAAGAGTTTTAACAGGGATCCTAATGGGACATTGTCGCCTGAATGGGCACCTGAAAAAGCTCAAAATAGTTGAGGAAGAAGAATGCAGATTTTGTGGCATGGAAGAAGAAACCTCCATCCACATACTTTCCAACTGCACAGCACTTCAGAATCCTAGAGCACCTGGGAGATTACTGGATAGAAGAGGAGCATTTACCTAAGTTGAAACCTGCAGACATCCTAAAATTCCTTCGGGAAATAGGACTAAAGGAACTACTAGTTTCTGAGACTATCCTCAGAAAATAAGTAGAAGTAGGTCTCAGTGAATGTCACCCCAAAATAGATACATACATACATACATACATGCCTTGATTAAACACTATAAAACCCTAAAAGAAATATTGGTTGTACCAAACAACTTATGATTACAAAAAAAAGTGATTCTACTATGTATTCCATTAAGCTCACACTCAATATTTTGTATTATTATGGAATTCTCGACAACCCTTTAAGTTTTTTTTAACTGGATATGAAAGTTTGTTCTGCCTGTCTCACATCAATCATCAACAAGGCTTTGGAGAACGTGAAAATAATCAGTTCTAGACTCCAGAACCGGGTTGACTTGAAAACTATGGGGATTTATGTAATATTTGCAAAATAAAAATAGTATTTGTGTGTATTGGTTCATTCTGCCATTTTTTGTTCAGAGCGAAACTTTTGCTTTTAAAAAAAATATGGTTTGAAGTGTTCATATTAAGATGGTTTGAAAAATTGCCTTAATACCGAAAAAACAAATCAATGAATATGGACAGACTTTTCATCACATTCAACGGTCACCCCTTTTGTTGAATTTTTTCCCCTCCTTTTCCTATCCTCTCCAACATCGTTTACACTGTTGCGAATTTTTTCTATTGAAAAAAAAATTACTAAAATTTGAATTTGAAAATTTCTCAAAACAAATTTTGGTTGGGATACCCACAAAAATAGCTGTGGGTTCCAAATGGCTTAAATCCCATTACAATTTTTTCCCAAATATTTCAATTTGCATAATAAATGTCACTCTAATAGCAATAATCAGCTATTTATAACTATGGATAAATAAATAAATTTAACTTTAACGTTACATACATTATTACTTTCCTGAGTACGCCACTGAGGTCTCTCTATTTACTAAAGTAAGTTTCATCAATTATGTAATCGCTTTTATCGTATTCCGAACTAGGGGTCGATTATTTGCTTTTAAAGAGAGATTTTTTCCTACAATTTTTTTGTATGATACACGTGAACATAAACAAGTCCATACATATATACGCATTTTTTTCAAAAGTCAATTTGTTTCGACCTCTAGGTAGCTAAATCTATAGCTTCCAGAAAATATTATAATATAGCTAAAAGTTTGATCATATATACAATTTATTCAATGGACCAGATAAAAGTTTTCATTTCACGATTTTAGAATATTCTGTATTAGGGGCTCTCTACGAGTCTATTCAATGGTATATTATATACCAAGGTGGTGAAGACTATTATTATTGACCGAGCACCAAGATTATTTCGCGAGGGCTTAAATTTTAGACAAAAATTAATAATAATTCACTAACGCACCACGAGAAGCGTTTACTCCGTCGACTGACTGACAAGTACACTGTCAGTTTTCGATATATTATGAACGTACCTACTCGTTATATGTCATCAGTCATTTTTGGTTGAGCGCGAATTTTAAACGAATGTCATTTTAATTCAAATAATTTTGATAGGTAATTTCAAACGGCGAATATGTTAAAGACAATCTCCTGGGTATACAAAATTATGTTGCACAAGTTTTTGTTGAACTACTATCGCTGAATTCTCAAAATATTTGAATTTGTCCATTGTTATCTAGTTGACAAGAAGATGCAATAATTGTCCACTTCACAGCTATTAGAGAGAAAAATATTATTATTTTCATTTCAGTTGTTATTAAATTTGTTATTTCAAATGATTTCCTCTAATGTTCACAAAAATTAAACAATCCAGCTTCAAAAATAATTCCAATAACAATGAAACCGATAGGTAGTGTTGAGGTGTGAAAATTCTCGCTTAAAAAAGGACAAAACCCTTTCCAAAGGACGTTACGTCGTCCTAAATCACGTAAAGGACCCTCCTAACCTGTTCCTATCGCACGAATTGGAAGTGGCCACGGGCAGGATCGCGAGGAGTAAAAGGAGCAATTTTCCGGACGGGCTGCCGCCTCCAGGGGCAACAGGTGGGTGGCTCCACCCCCCCGACGGACTGCCAACACCAACGACGTACACTACCCGCACCGCATGCTAGGACATTTACGAGGAACAGGATAATAGGATATATTGGAATTTTTCGTAGAGGCTTATTATTGAGTAGAAAATAAGTTTCAGCAAATTCTCGTATGCAGATTTTTTTCTCTTAATCAGACACCCGGTATAATATGCAGACACATTATTATTCAAATAACAAACAAACTCTGCCTGCGGTCGGTGGTGTCGTTAACTTTAATTGATAATTGTCTAAAATGATGCTCCGAAATAGTAAATATAATTGAATAGATGAGGCTTTTACTTGATGTAGATCCATAGTAAGT
>CAJUYI010001250.1:0-61077 GCA_910591695.1 Galerucella pusilla
TAACCATAGCCTAAGATGTTAAACCTCTTAACGATATAAAAAAAATAGTTCTCAGATGAGAAGGAAACAAAGCAAAACAAAAGAAATAGTTACAGATATAATTTAGGAGCAAATCCAAGGAAGCTTTATATGACTCCCTAACAGAATAAACTGTCAACCAAAAAAAAAATTTTTCCATTATATTATACTACATAATATAATGATAAACAAAAAAACTACCAATATTCCAGGCTCAACATGTGCCCTATCATAGCATCCCAGATCAAGAGATCAACCCCCCACCTAACGAGAAGGACCTCGCGAGAGATGTTAAGTCGCGTCGTGGTCTTCAATCTCAGCTTCAGCAGAAATCTCAACCTAAAATACCACGACAACACACATGAATCACCCAAAATGAAGAATTTATCGATAAGAGAAAACGAAAAGAGAAAAAAAATGTTTTTGAATTTTGGAGCTAGTTACTATAACTAGTCCAAGGAGGCTCGATATACCCCCTAACAGAATATAGCCCCTGTCAGGCTGAAATTTGAGGGAGGAAAGAAATTGACAACGGCATCCCACAACAGTACTGTTGGAAAATCCTCAGAGCGATACGCGAACCATGTTGGCACAGACGCAGTAGTTAACCCCCCAAGTAGATTTAACTAATGACAGCAGACCTCAGCCACCTCTGCCTCCCAGGCTGATTAACCCCCCGGCGCTGAACCCTGAAACACATCCCAGACCACTCTGAGTTCCTCCAACACCCACTATTGAGAAATCCAACAAAAAAATTCAAAGGGAAAGGTATACAATAAAATATAGACAAAATGAAGGTATGTCTACAAGTGAAATATCTAGATCAATCTTTCGGAATGATCATAGATAGAGATAATGAAAAAGTAGATAAAAAAAATTAGGTAGACAAGATATTAGGTAAGGTATTGAATGTAGATAAGCAAAACGAATTCTTTTTGTAATGTAAGTTGATATCTCGAGCATGTAGATAAAAATGTTTAAAACAATTAAAATACTAAAAATTTTCAACAAAGAGGTAATGAAAATTTTAAGATAATTGAGAAAATTGAAATTTCAAACCTTTAAGATAATAAAATTTCAAGATAGTTAAGATAATAAAAAAATATTGATAACTAAGATAATGAATTAAGATAATAACTTTCGATATCCCATGATATATCAGCAAATATTTAAACTAATTGCAAAGTCAAATTGCCAATGGTCTTCCAAAAAAAAATTTTATATACCCTTTCGGTATATAAATACAGACAAGACATTATTTGTCTGCAAAGATAAGATAAAGATAAGTACTATAAAATATATTATAGTACAGTAGACAAGTTTCATCCCTTGTCCACTTAGATACGATAAGATACGATAATTAAGGTAAATTAAGGTAAGCTACGATAATTAAGATAAGATAATGAAGATTAAATATCACCCTTAAGAATACTTAGGATATATCCGACAATTTCTTCAAATCAAGAAGACCCAATATTTAATAACCTTTATGTTTGTGCACCAACAGGTTTATTAAACTTAATTTAATTTGACTATGCATTTTAAATTTACAAAATTATAATATTTATTGAATATTTGAAAATTTTCTAAAAATTTCCAACGGATTTTCTATTATAATTCTCAGATTAGAATTCCATCCGGCCAGGAAGATAATTATTACTTTACTTTTTATCCTAGAACACGAATTCTATTTTACTAATCAGTAGGGAAAGAAAGTTAAGTCATTATCAAATTTATAGTCAGAGAAAAGGAAAATCTCTACGATAAGAGAGATAAAAAAAAAATATTCGAGGCACCAACACACATCACAAAAAAAATTAACAAATAGGAAAGATATAAGTATAAATGGTTACGTTGTGGTTGAATCGGATTCATCGATATCAGAACACTCATCATCAGACAAGATACCAGCTTTAAGGTCTTTTATATGCCATCGACCAATGCTTTTTCCCGTTTCATCCTTTAATTCATACACTAAGGGAGAAATAACGCGATATACGGTACATTGTGTATATTTTGGTAAAAATTTAGCGGAAATATATTTGGCTTTGTCCGATTTTGGGTAGTTCTTCTTCCAAACCCGATCACCTACGTAGAACCTATGATCTCGTTTGCGCAAATTATAACGTTGACTACTCTGCCGATATGCTGTTTGCAATTTTTTTCTCACCACTTCGAAAATTTTAGGCATTTCTTGTGTATCCTGAATTCGGTGGATTTTATCGGAAATGGTAACCTGATTATTTGCATTTTCTGCAATTATACCATAAAAATTTCCCGAGACAGGAACATTTCGAGCAAAGGTAAGGAAGGAAGGGGTGAAATCGGTAACTTCATGCTTCGACAGCCGAATTGCTTGAGCAATTTTATAGATCTCTTCATCCCACATTCTATGATCTTCATAACTATAAGATCGTATAGCTGTGACAATGGATTTGTTTACGCGTTCAGTGTGATTAATTTGCGGATGAAAGTTAGCATTATACCAAATCTTTTGTACTGAATATTTGTCCATGAGGTTTTTGAACAAATGACTCGTGAACTGTTTACCATTATCGCAAGATACAATTTGAGGGATTCCAAAAATAAGAAAGACATGATTTTCTAAGAAATCAACTATAGAACGAGCGGTAGCCTGTCGTAAGGGATGAACTAATACAAATTTAGTGAACCAGTCAACTACAACAAGTGCAAATTGATTACCTTTACGAGATCGGGGATATGGCCCTAAAAGATCACACGATATCAATTGAAAAGGGAAGTTAATGTTACGATATTTTCCCATTAATCCTGCTTGTGGCAAGTTAGATGGTTTACAAGATGCACATATTTTACAACGAGTAACATATTTATAAACTGATTTCCTGAGATTAGGCCAATAATAAATTTCAGAAATTCTCTCTAATGTTTTAAAAACACCGAAGTGAGAAGAAGTTGGACTATCATGAAAATGATGTAAAATTTCACTTCGATTTTTAGTAGGAACGACAATTTTCCAATCGGAAACATTGCTAATTGGTCCAAATTTATTGAAGACATGTTTATATAATATGTTATTTTCAACTCTAAAACTTGGGTATTTTTCTGGAAAATCTTGAACATGAGAAATCATGTCATTATACCATTTATCGGGATGTAATGTAGATAAGTCTAAGATACTAACTTCAGGTATACGAGATAATGCATCTGCTACCACAGTTCCGGTAGATCTACGGTGAACGATAGAGAAATTGTATTGCGACAATTGCAATATCCATCTAGCTAAACGAGGAGAAGGTTTTTTCATATTATTCAACCACACAAGAGAAGAATGATCAGTAATTACGGTAAAATGACGACCTACAAGATAATATCTGAAATGATCAATCCCTAACAAAACTGCTAACAGTTCCTTTTCAGTAGTACTAAACTTCTTTTGACTCTTTGTGAGTTTCTTACTCATATAAGCTATGGGATGTTCGAGTCCATCTTCCAATTGAAAAAGAACACTTCCTACCCCAACATCACTAGCATCTGTCATAAGGAAGAAAGGTTTGGTGAAATCGGGACTACTCAAGATAGGAGCGGTAGTTAAGACAGTTTTCACCTTTTCGAAAGCCTGATTTGCCTGGGATGTCCAAGTAATAGATTGATGTTTCTTTCGCTCACTAAGAAGATCAGAAATTGGAGCAGATAAGGAAGAAAAATCTTTAAGAAACCGACGATAATACGAAACCATTCCCAAGAATCTACGCACCTGAGTGGCAGTTTTCGGAACAGGGTACTCACAAATAGCAGAAACCTTTTCAGGATCGGTACGAAGACCATTTTCATCCACCACATAACCTAAATATCTAAGGGAAGAACGACAAAACTGACATTTATCTAAATTTACCGTCAAGCCGGCATCTCGTAGTTTCTCGAAAACACTCTGAAGAATTTCCATGTGTTTGTCAAAATCAGGAGTACAAATGATGATGTCATACAGGTAATAAAAACAATATGGTTCCAAGGAAGGACCAATGACCAAATCGATTAAACGACACATGCTAGCAGGAGCAGAGACTAACCCAAAAGGAGTAGTGACATACTCGAATAAACCTTTACCTTTTACTGCAAAAGCTGTTTTCTCCCGAGATGATTTCTCCAACGGAATTTGATAAAATGCTTGCTTTAGGTCTATACTAGATATATAACGAGTATCTCGAAGTTGACTCAGTATAACTTCGATTGAAGGTAAGGGATAAGCATCTTTATTTAAAGTTACACTATTTAGTTTACGTCCATCAAAACACATTCTATATTTACCATCTCCCTTTTGAACCAACCAGATAGGACTACAATATGAAGATTTACTTTCTTGAATTACACCTAATTCTAGCAAAGTATCTACTTCCTTTTCCAGGTAAGCTTGCATAGCTTGAGGTAAGGGATATTGGGTTTGTTTGAAAGGAGGAGAATTTCCGGTATCAATAAAATGCTCTATCAAATGAGTTTTACCTATTTTATCTGACGGACTAATAGTCTTAAAGAGATCAATAGTTTGATTTAACCTACTTGTTTGATTAGGAGTTAAATGAGATATATCCCGAATTGTATTTACTACAGCTAACGAGAGTGAATTTACAGTTAAAGATAATTTAGAGAAATTGATTTTTACATTAAAAATTTTGAGAAAATCCATACCAAGAATAATATCATGTTTGACTGAAGGTATTAAATAAAATTTCATAAGCCTAGATATCTTGTCTGTGACGACATATGTTTCGATATAACCAAGAACGTCCTGCAATTTACCATCTGCCGTAGATATTTTTAAGTTATTATCGTTTAAGATAGGTACCGATAAGTTATGAATAAAATCCAATGCACGAGAACCAATCAATGAGATATTTGAACCAGTATCAACAAGACAAGAAATTGTTTTATCGAAAATTATGATATCGACATAAGGTCGATTGTCATCTTTAACATTATAAAGCAGTGATCCTACATTTGCTAAAGACTTAGATTTTGAGAGTGAGACAATTGAATTTGATCTTAAATTCGTTTTATAGAAATTTTTAACAAATAAAAGCCATGAATTCCAGTCGGAGCGACTTACAGTAGGAACCTTTTTCAAGATAGAAGGAGAGATTTTTTTTCCAGAACTGGAATTCATAGGATTTATCTGAGGTAACCTCAATTTTTGTCTTTTGCTGGTTTTTCCTGCGATTTTGCCTTTGTTTTGACGTTGGATTTTCCTGATGTTCCCGGTTTTTGAGCAAGTGTGGTAGAGTGGGAAGTTCGACCATCGCTTTGTTCGTTTTTTGAACACTTTGGACATTTAGTTTTAACAGTATCAGGATGTCCACAACCAAAACAAAACAACTTCCTAGGAATTTGACAGTTATAATACATATGACCTGCTTGTTTGCAATTCCAGCAAGTCCAAGTGGAAGATACAACCGATATATTTTTCCGAGTTTGTTTGAAACAAGAGTTATCCTTAAAAGAGGTACTAGGTATGCTCAAATCTGGTTCAAGTAAATATTGACTGCTTCTATGATTAGATGTAGACTGTTGGTCCCAAGTTAATGTTTCCTCTAGTCGTTTACATTTGTCAGTCAAAATATCAACAGTATCAATATCAATTAAAGCTAAAGGTTGTGCATAATTAGGTAAGAGATTTTTACGAATAATACGGATCATGGCACTTTCGCTTGGCTTGTCGTCAAGACGATTGAACAAACCACACATGGCGTTAATATAGAGGGTAACTCTTTCATGTTGACCTTGTTTTCTAGCCTTGATTTCCTCTAGTAAATCATCTTGATAGTTATAAGGTAAGAAATCTGATTTCAATTTGGTCACTAATTGTTCCCAATTTTGAACTTTGCATCTGTTAATTAGATACCAGTTAAAAGCTTGATCACTAAACAAATCAGCTGAGCTAGAAAACAATTCAGCATCTGTGATACCTCTTGAAATTTTAAGACAATTTACGCGTTCGAGGAAGCCAAGTACTGATTCTTTGGAATCAATTCCTGAAAATCTTATTCCCCATTTGTGTACAGGTACAGGTTTAGAAAAAGAAAAACTTTGATTTGAATTTACCGGAGTAGATTGTCTATCTGCATCAATAACATTGAGCTTGCCATCTAATTCACCTTCTAAAAACAATATTTCTGATGTTAGATGTTTTTTTTACTTTTTCATGCTCGTCTTCCTCGCAATTCAAACGAGAAATGCGTTGCGTAAGGTGAGTTAGCCGACAAGTCAATCTTTTATACTCTACGTCAGAAGAAGTTCCAACGAAATCTTGAACCTTCTTCTTCAAGTCGGCAAAAGAAAGCTTAATTCCTGTAATTTCCGTAGGAAATGGAAGATCGACATATACGATCGAACTCCGCATGGATACCTCTTGAGTTAAAACACCCCGTAACAATTTCCTCTTCTCTGTAACCAGTGAAGGTATTTCTAAGCCACGATAAGAAATTTCATGATCTAATTCATGAGTTAAAAGATAATCAACATTTAGCTTAAACATTTTTGCCATTTTAGTATACGGTATCTGACGAAATTAAATTATAAGATACGAAAATTTAAAAAAAAATTTGAGTACTGTTGATATTGACGTTTGAATAGATATTTATATATACGATACGTGAAGATATAAGATAAGAAAAAATATTATATAGATATAGATATTGTCAATACGATAATAAAATGAAATATTGCAACTCAACTGTGAACGATATGATACGATAAGTGAACTATAGAAAGATAAATACTGTAATCAGTGAAAGATATTTACGATAATAAAAAGATAACTACTACAATCCAAACTTCCAAGTTTCAAGATTTATTGATGAGAGAGACGATGCGTAAAACAGGCCCCACGTTGGGCGCCAATTTTGTTACCTAATATTTATTTAAAATAATAAGGCAAGACAAATTGCAACGGCGACTCAGTGTGGAGAGCACCTCAGGTGTGAATTCGGATACCAAACTAATAAAAATTCAGGGAGTAGTCTTACCGGTTCGCGGGTAATACTACTTATTTAAATTATTGAAGTTATATTGAAATAAATGAATTTAATAAGTTAACAAAACAATCAATAAATTACGTTAAGGAATTTAAGTAAAGTTAAGGTAAGTGGGCGCCACCCTGAATAATATTAGTTGGCTTGTTCACAACACTCTCTATCAACAAACCTAGAAATGTTGGAAGGGAAAGGGAATATGAACTACGTTGTTAAATTTACAAGTTGTATAATGACTTTAAAAAAAATAAATATCACAGTTCGAGTACTCTGGTTTCAACAATTGTTAATTGTTAATAGTGACGGTACTTTCCTGTCTTCTTCTGACTTCAAGTCTGGCGTCTTTTGGTCCGGGTCTTTGGAGGTCCGGTGTCTTTCGGAGGTCCGGTGTCTTATGGAGGTTTATTGCCAGAACATATTAGTAGTAGTAGTTGTTGTGGTAGTAGTAGTTGTAGTAGTAGTAATAGTAGAAGAAGTAGTGGTTATATATATAAAGATATATATAACTTTAGGTACGAAGAAAGTGCATTCACATGAATGCACTTAGAAAAAAAAGTTTAGGTGAAACTCTCACCAAATAAATTTCAAGTTGTTAATTTAACATTTTGTCACAGAAAGACAAAATCTCTGCTTGATTCTGTTTAAATATAAAACATGAAATCATGTGAATGATAATGCACATACGTCGCATATCTGTATCATACACCTTTGTTTGGAATGGGAATGTAATTTAAATTCCGTAAGTGGATTCTTCATTCATTTGTGTTAAAAATAATTTATGGTAAACCGAAGTGACTATTTTTACTATAGACGGTATCGATTTGACCCGCAAATAAACTTAAACATTTGTCTTTCATCGACTATAGATAAAGTTAAACTCGATACATTTCTCGGCCCTGGGCATGAGAAAGGACTGGCTACTCGCCATCCATAAGATAATTTAATAAATATTTAAATATAAGGAGAGTGAATAAAATTAACGTTACACCTATTAAAATCCAGTATCCATAAAGAAACAACTCTTTAGAACTTATCACTTTATTGTAAAATACTTAGATTAAAAATGGCATACATTATTCAGCTTGAACATACATAAGCAACTACAACGACCATAGACAAATTGACAAATCGGAGAGCATATGAGAGTTGACATTTGGCATACTGACATATTGCCAACTTGAGTAATAAAGGCGAGAATAAAGGTAGCTTTGCATGTGTTGGGATTGTATATTCAACAGGAATAACTTTTTTTTCGCACATAGTTAAAAGATTTTCTTTTTTTGCACGGCTAATTTTCAACTCTTCTGAATAAAGATTTGGTAAACCATATTCAAAAAATTTCGCATTGAGAGCTGCTCTTCGCCCACGCCGATTTCCAGTAATTTTGATACCTACATACTCGCCGCTATAATCATAGCGGTACTGAATGTAATTTGGCTTAGCTTTTCCATATTTGAAGCATTTCACTTTCATCCAGTTTACCTTCATGCCATTTTCGTCGAGAGACTTATTTTGTATTAAATTAGACGCTAATTCTTTCAAATCTATCATATCACTGAACTTCAATTCTTCTGTCTCATAGGGTGGCCTGTTTTTGTTTTTCACTCGTGTAGAATGGGCTAGCTTGAAAATGTTAATCCAATCGTTTACGCAAAATACTGATAAACATTTCTTTTGACGCTCTATAGCGCTGTGCATGCAGTCAACTTCCATAAACGAATGGCCACTTTCTAAAAATTTTTGTTCAATAACTTCAAGGTGCGAGTTTCCAACTACAAAGAGTAGTAGTGCATATATCTGCAAAAGTCGATTTTGACCTCCACACGTGTCTGAAAAGAGTGATAAGCTTTTAATGCTGGGAGGTAACTTCTCAATATATTTGAGGAAACACGTTCCAATTTCACAACTTCCTTTTTTACCATTGATTTCCGTCCAACAGAAACAAAATGCTCGGTTAGGTGATGCAGCTTCGTACACCGTTATATTGTACAAAGTCAGTTTTCGCATATAATAAGTCAAAGACACTTCTGATGATGGAATTTGTAGTACACTTTGTAAATCGAATGAAACTGACATGAACGATTTATCAGTATTTGCTTTTTCCTTATCAGCTGCTTTGGCTTGTTGTGATTCCTCCTTTCGTCGCAGATGTTCTTTGAAATCCCCTTCAAACCAATTTTCCCTTCAGGAGAAGCTTGATGGTAGTTGACATAAGTGAGGCACTGGTCCTTCTTGGGATAAAAGAAAGATAAGTTATATTCACGGCAGAAGATCCTGCGATAAGTTATTAAGCTGATAATTTCCGTGTCACCTCTTTCTTGACAGACCTCTTTATACAGATTATACATTTTTGTCATTGAGAGGTTGCTGTTCAAATATTTTCTTTGGGTACATTTTCTAGTATAGTGACTTTCTACGGACGGAAAACTTTCTATGTGCGCTCTTACTTTAGCAGCTAATTCTTCCGGTGTTTTGTTACTGGGGATTTTTCTTCCTCTCTTATCAGTTCCTTTGAAGTGTCCTAATTCATCTTTTTCTTTAAAAGCTGACAGGATTACGCGATTTGATATAGAGAGTGTCTTCGTAAAAAAATTTTGACAGACCTGTATTTTTTCTGTATCTTTACGTAGGTAATATTTGTGATGCCTTTTGGCTGAAATATTATTTATTAATTATTTAAATTATTATTATGGTATTATTATGAATAAAGACATAAATTCCCTTGAAGCTAATTTCTATAAAGCATGAATCGTTGACAATATGAAAGAGAAAGGTCTCACGTAGGATGTCAAGTTCAGAGCGTGAAATAAACATAAACAGAATTGTTTTTATTTACAAAACGCTGAACTTGACTCGTCGTATAAATATGTTAACGAAAGTGTTTTAACATTCATTCTAAATTATTCTAATGTATTCTAAATCATTCTAAATTATTCTAATCAATTCTAATTCATTGCTTAATTATTCTAAGATGTCCTAAAGACATTCAAAGTGTATTCTATTCATCGTAATCATTTTAATTAATATTCTTATTAGTACTAGTAATAAGTGGGTTAATGTATAATAGTAATAGTAATAGTAATAGTAAGGTAATAAAGAGAACATGACCCAGTGATTCCAGTAGTTGTTTTTAATTCCTGTGAGATGACACACCAAGTGACCAGCAACACCACCTAGTCAGAGGCCCTTCCACACTTCTAATGCACCAAGTATCCATAGTAGGATACATACATTACATATTGTTTGACAATTTGTCTTCTTCTTGCATTATCTTTTCGAGGTCGCCTTGTTAAGGGCACATATAGCATGAAACATTGTATAATATGAAATCTTTTTTTCTTTCATACGTTGACAAAATCCAATACTTTTGACAAATCACTCTCCGTTCATCTTCCGAAAATTTTTCAGTACATCGCAATTTGCATTTAGTACAATCTACTTGCCTGGGATGTTTTGGAGCCTGTTCAACTCCCTTGTAATTTTTATATGGAAGGCATTCATCTCTTAATTTTCTATTCCTTTGTTTTATCCATGTTTCAGGTTTTGCCTTCCGCCATCTGCTTCTTTTAGTTCTTTTACTGGACTCTGCTTCCTCAGTTTCATCGGGATCGGCCTCTTCATTTTCTTGGTGATCCATTGCATGCGTTGAATTTTCACTAGATACATCACTCTTATTATTTGGTTCGTAGTCCTTGTCGACTACAGAGTCATCGCAATAATTATTTTCGTCATCCTCATCGACGTTGCTCGCGTTTTCATTAATTGTTCGGCACGCAGTATCCACAGGAAGTAGCTCGGTTAATACCGGGCTTTCATGGCTTGTTACATGAATCTAAAAATAAAAATAAAAACATATTTCAAACATTTTATACTAATTGTGAGTAATAATTAATAATCATCTTACATTCTGCTCTCCAGATCGTTGGTATTCTGTGTTCTTTTTGTCCAGAGAGGCCGAGAGTTCACAATTACTGTCTCTTTCAAAGTCCTCGACAACATTCGGAAATACAGGTGTCTTATCAGGAATATCTGAAACAGGAGTCACAGGAAGTAGCTCAGTTAATACGGGAACATTATGGCCTGTTGCGTGGATCTGAAAAGAAACCAAAAATGGTATAGCTTTCTCACAGAACTGCTTTCATCCATGGTCTTTTCTTCGGATCTTTGGTTTTCCATTACCTTATCATTATTGTTCACAGATTCAAATTGAACACTTCCATCACACATAGAAATTTTCGAGTTGCTGATTTCGCAAATTGTGTCAATATCTGTCGAGCCACTGGACTTATTGGAATATTGCGAATTATCTAAAAATAAAAGTATCTTAATAGACAATCAACATTCAAGTCATAATATATTCGAAAATTAATTCATTCAGTTTTTCAATTATTTAAAAAAACAATTTAAAAAGAATGATTGAGACGTTTTATTTTTCTGAAAATTATATAAATCAAGAATTATTCCTAATGACTAAATTCATTTTGGTAACCTAACCTAACTTTATTATCAGATTCTCAAATTAATGAGTTTTCTACTAACCTGATGATTTTTTCTGTTGTACTTCATTTTTAGCATACAATGCCAATATTTTTGCACCTCGACTACACATTTTTAGTTAAAAAAATCGACATTAAAAACGTTATTGACATACACGCTTCACATAAACATGTACCTAAACAAAACAAGTAGAATAAGAATGTCTCTAACTCATGCGTTGTGGGTTGCATTGTTTCCTTGAATATTCTTGTCAAATATATACAGGCAAAACGCACTAAGTGACTTAGTGTCATGTTTTCCATCACAGATATGAGATTAGAATACAAACAAAACGCACCAAGTCACTTAGTGTGTTCTGTTTGTATCACATCTAGATAAAATGGAGTTAGTGCATTTTGTATGTTGTTGTAACTATATTTTGGAGCAGCTGAAGACTTAGTGCGATTTAGCAGTAAAAGTATCACCAAAAAAGGATACTAGATCCAATAAAAACGCATTATAGCTAATTTTTGACTTAGTGCCTTTTGGTTGTAACCCCACGAAATTCAGTTACGTGGATATGTGACCTTAATTATAATAGACTATTTATCTAGTAAAAAAAGAAGAAATTTATTTTACTTTGTTCTTGGAATATACTATTATGAAACTTAATGAAAACGTTAATCTAACGAATTGATTTTATCAAATGTTCTGTAAGTATTTTATCTAATTATATCTAAGCAAACAATTTATACTTCATGAAAAAAAAAACTTAAAATTAATATGAACAGTAGGTAGGTACCTGAATGTTTGTTAGTTTATACTTTTATTCTCCCTTCAAATTCGAAGGTTTCAATGGGTTGGAAAATGTTGGAAAGGCCTGCAGAATATACAGACTGTCAGCTGAAGCTCAAATCCGGTATTTTCCTTCTTCAAAACTGTGGACTTCACACAGCCTGTTCGTTGTGGAGAATTTCTTAGTTATATCGACAAAACTATGCCAGATATATCAGTTCGTTTTGATTAAAATTATAAATTCAGAAGTAGATGTTTTGCTTTGCACTTTGTAAGTATTCTTCCTTATTTTACTTTTATTAATTATATCACTGACTCCTTATAATTATTATGTTTATATAAATAATATATTATTAATCTTTCGAATATTTTATATAATTTTTATTAAGATTTCTACTTTAAATTTCGATTCAAATTTTTCTACGTCTTTCTCCTTCGGAGAAATTTATGCAAATTGTTTATTTTTTCATTTTTTTTTCTAAACAAACTTTTTTTGTTTTATTTCAATCAATGAAATTCATTTTAAAAGTTTGTTACTAAATTGATATTTCCAATCTTTAAAAATATTGTAAGTTTAATGAAATTATGTTTTAGTTTCTATATGGTGTTTGTTTCATTTTCATGTTATTGTTTTTATCATTGCAGTGGTCAAAAATTTGTATTTATATCTTTCATAACCTTAAAATTTGGGTTGGTATTTTACACAATTTGCTTGAAGTTGGTACTCTTGTTTTTATCTGTCAATTTATAGGTTAAATTATTCGATTATACAGGGTTTATTAAAATTGATTAATAATTTAGAATATAGTGTTTGCCAAAACTTATTATAAAGAATGTTATTTATTTTTATTAATATTATAAGTTTTGCATGTTTTAATTTGACTCATTTATTAGTTAATTTCTATCATATTTCTTTTATTGTGATGAATTTATTTAACTAAGTAACCAAATAACAGAATTGGTCGTATTGCCTTATGATTATTTTTAAATGATTTATTTTGGGTATGTTCATACCATAACAATATATTTCCTTGAATTATTTCATTCAAATATTTAATAAATTATTTCACTTTTGTGATTTGTGGTGGAATAAACTAGTAGACCAAAAATCGATATTTTAGAGGTATTTTACCGCGAAATTTAAAATTTCGAATGGTCTTTAAATAAGAATGAGAAAGGTACCGGCAGGTCTTTTCTCATCGTCTGTTGACATAGCAAGTTTGGAACTGTGCAGTAATCCATTGATTGAATTTTTTCTACCTGTTTAAAAACAAAAGATGCCGTTTTACCTGAAGAATCTGGATTACTAGTATGTTTTTTTTCATATAATTGTTACCTATATAAAATTTCATAGTGGAAGATTTATATTTACTGAGTACCTATTTTTTGAACAAAATGGCTACCCATTTCTGTAAGCCACATGGTTATACCTTTTCTCTTATATTCAGCAAATTTAACAATAGATAATTCTATTTAAATTTGATTGCTCCGTATTTTTTTCTATAAATCAGATATTTGTCCAGGATGAATCCTTAAGTTAAATTACTGAATTGTATTTATTGAGCTGGAAAGATATCCTCATGTTGAAATTTTTTTGTTATTTTTCATTACTTATACCGGTATAATTATTGTAGCACAGTTCCGGGGAGTAACAGTTCCGGGGAGTAACAGTTCCGGGGAGTAACAGTTCCTAGATACAAGTTCCTTGGTGACAAACAAGTCCCTTGAAAAATTTCCCAAGGCCACAGCTCCTTGGAGACATATAGTTTCCTGAATAAAGTTTCCTGGGATACAATTTCCCGAAGCTACAGTTTCCTGGAAATAAATTTCCTGAGGCTACAGTTCCTAGGAGTACATCAGGCCTTTGGATGACGAATGTTCACAAAGAGATTTTTCAAAGTTTAAATATGTGCTGGGCTTCATCTTCATAAACATATGTATTAGTGCTTTTGTGTTTTTATTTTGTTGTATTTGCAACTAACCCATCTTTTTTTTGTAATTTCAAGACTATAATTATATACATTTTTTTTACTCTGTTAGTTTTATTTACTATGCAGAAACTGGAAGTTCTTTTTTCTAACAGATTAAAAGTTAGCTGACCATTAAATTTGATTTTTTTTCTAATTTTCTTTTAGGAAAGAAAATTAGTGACGCCCTAAAATTGCTTTCTCTTTTTTCCTAGTTTTGCTAAAACAATAAATTTTTTCTTTACATCAACAAGGTAACAAAGCCCTGTGAACTGGCTTGGTTTACCTCCAAATTTCATTGGTTAGTTAGGCAAGAACCTGCATTATTCACTTTAAATTTTTTCACGTCATTCAACATCATAAGCGAAATTGAGCAACTTTTGTTTCATTGGCGCTCAACGGCAATCAACAACAATCTGGTTTCAGTATCGTTCTGAATTCTCTGTGGTTTCGTAGCTAGGAATTTTGGAATTTAATAGCGAGAGACGTTCTTCATCTTTTCCAGAAAGGGCTAGAGCTACAAGGCGTTGTGTCCTCTCCATTTTGGGAAACGACACCTAAAAAATTAGAGCATCAAATAATAAAAATAATAACACCTTTTTTTAATTACGTATCAAATAAATAAAGAAGTTCAAGTACGGTGACCTTGCTTATGAATTAGTCTATGGTAAATTTTCATGAAATTGTATTATGTTTTTTCACACTTCCCGATAAAAACATATCGTTGCATGAACATAATTTCATGACTGATTTAAAGATATAGAGCATTAAACATTATCCCATACAGGGTGGCGCATTTTCGATGCTATGGGATTTCGGTGAAATTTCAGCAGATACAATCATTCTCGTTGGGCATCCTCGAACTCGATTCTCGATTTTAATTCAGTCCTGTCAACAGATCATGGCTGCCTCTAATCATATTTCGAGCAACAAGTGTTTTTGAAATTTTGAATGTTTTGATAAGAAATTTAAAATGGAATAATATACAGGGTGGGGCAATCTTCTGACATCGGAGGATTACATGGTTGTGGTGATAGATAGAACTTCATAGTTTTGGGTGAGCTAATACAGTTACTGAGGGCACATTTTGAAAATACTTTCGATTCTACAGGGTGCTCTAAAACCACGTAGCAGCACAAACTTACATTTTTTTAAATGGAACGTACTATATTTTGTTCAAGAATCGAGAAGATCTCACCGAGAGCGTTACAAAAATATAGCACTCTAATATATTATAAGGGTGTTTTACAAAGATATGGCCAATTATTAGCAAAAAAGACCTCCTCTTTAACACTCTGCAAAACATTAAATTAAAATAAATCAACAGGTCTTTGTACTGAAATGTCATTCACACATCATTGGCTGTGCTCAGTATCAATTACTTTTTTCATCTGTGGCTTCTTTAATACAGGGTGAAACAAAACGCAAATCAAGCAATATCTCAAATTTTTTAAATGAATCACCCTATAAGTCTTTTTACAATTTGTTAGTACAATTAATAAACTTTCAAACGATGTAGTACACTTAGGGCATTAGTTAATGGAAAATCGTAGATATTTTATGATAATGGTCAAAAATAAGTATTTAACATACACAAATTAAATGGTATTAAATTTTTACATGCAACATCTTGTGAATTTTAACATTTCTAAGGCATATCTTTTAATCGTAATTTTGGATGCATCTACAATATCTAATCAATGAAATAAAATGTTTACTAATACCGTAGGTACCTGGAATTACCAAGAATTTCATATTTATTCATGTTTCACTCTCAAGAATTGTTATTATAGGCTTGTTTGAGAATAGGCGAAACATAATCAAGCCATATTCTTGATTATATCAAGTGGGCTACTATCAAAATAGTATCTACTAATAAATGTCAAAGAAATATTGAGGTATTCTTCGTTTGTGTTTAGGAAGTTGATTCAAACACAATAGTTAACTTGTGGTTCCAACAAGATGGAGCATCTGTATATCAGAAATTTTACCGACAGGTGGATAGGACGTGGTGGACCAATTTCGTGGCCTCCTCTATCTCCAGATCTCACACCGATGGATTTCTTTTTATGGGGATACATCAAGCAACTTGTGTATCGAACGTAACGCATTTTCTACAATAACTCCAGCTATGCTGGAAAGAGTAAGATCCTCGTTTTTGGAAAGAATTGTATGGAAGTAAATGATCGACATTTTGAACACTTTGCATAAACTACTATACTTTTTATAGAATGTCAATGTTAATTTATGTGAATGTGAGTGTTCTTATAATGTTGGTCTTCATAATTGTTAGTTTTTCAAAAATAGAAAAAGTTGGAAAATGAATTACAAGCTTGCATTTTACATAACTAAGATATACTGTTTGTGGTGACTTGAGTAATTATTTCGTAAAGACTACAAACTGCTTTTATATTTATTATTACCTACTATAATGACATTAGCCTACTTACAGTAAACAAAAATATTTCTTCCAACAAATTCCTTCTTTCCTTTCTCTAATGGTAAGAGTAGAAGTCAAAGATATTTTAAATGAATCCAAAATTACGATTAGAATTTATGCCTTAGAAATGTTAAAATTCACAAGATGTTGCATGTAAAAATTTAATACCATTTAATTTTTTTACGTAAAATACTTGTTTTTGACCATTATCATAAAATATCTACGATTTTCCATTAACTAATGCCCCAAGTTTACTACATCGTTTGAAAGTTTATTAATTGTACTAACAAATTGTAAAAAGACTTATAGGGTGATTCATTTAAAAATTTTGAGATATTGATTGATTTGCGTTTTGTTTCACCCTGTATTGAAGAAGCCACCGATGAAAAAAGTAATTAATACTGAGCACAGCCAATGATGTGTGTATGACATTTGAACACAAAGACCTGTTGATTTATTTTAATTTACTGTTCTGCAGAGTGTTAAAGTGGAGGTCTTTTTTGCTAATAATTGGCTATATCTTTGTAAAACACCCTTATAACATATTAAAGTGCTATATTTTTGTAACGCTCTCGGTGAGATCTTTTCGATTCTCAAACAAAATATAGTACGTTCCATTAAAAAAAAATGTAAGTTTGTGCTGCTACGTGGTTTTGGAACACCCTGTAGAATCGAAAGTATTTTCAAAATGTGCTCTCAGTAACTGTATTAGCTCACACAAAACCATAAAGTTCTATCTATCACCACAACGATGTAATCCTCCGATGTCAGAAGATTGCCCCACCCTGTATAAGATGTTCCGTTTGAAAGATCAAGTTGAATAGGTAAAGAATAAATGGTACGACCTGTATATTTGTGAATAATTCAATCTTTCAAAAATATTAAAAATATTATATATATTGTATAGAACTTTTTTCTATACAGCCCATAATTAAGCCACTAATTACTAATGCAAGAAGATGGACCATCCTGTATAAAATGCACCTTATTAAAAGTTTGTCTCCCAACGGTCTAACAGAGTTATTTAAGAAGAAAAGCAGTTACGTCACTGAGTTCTGAGCCACATTTTACAAATTAACAATAACATACTTTCTCCTATTTCTAATAACAATTCAGTTACAATAAGGACCTATAAAATCAATTTTTCAAAAGCACCCTGTAGTTTGAATGTGAATAGGTAAAGCAATGATATGTTGACAGAAATGAATTGTAATAAAAAAACGAACGAAAAAGTGCATCTGGTAAAAATTTTGGTGTTTCTTAGTAATCTCGCGAAAACCACGTTAAATGTGTGTATTTATCTCAATAAATATAGTATCAGAAATACGGGAAAAAATGATATGCAGCAACAAATAAAAATCTTAGCGTTGATCAAATTCTATTGAGTTGATATTTATTCACTAAACAGCCAGGAACTTTAAAAATAAAATGCATGTATTATTGAATAACTCACCTTGATTTGGAAAATTATTCGTCTTACACGATACACAAAACAGAAGGTAAAACATCAGCGCTAAAAGTTTACCAACTTCACTATGTACAGCGTGTAACTGAAGTGTTCGTCGAAATCTCTTAATTTGAACCAAATATAATATACACAATTTAAACGTTCCAAATGACTGTGTTAAACAAAATAGTTCTTAGAATGAAGAAGATAAATAGCAAGGTCACCTACAAAAATGTGTACTTCAACAGCGAAAACCGGCCGTCCTAAAATCTGTATCGTGAAAAATCCACAACTTGAAGAATATACGTCTAAATAGCGCTCTGTAGTTTAGGTAAATTATTTATTTAAAACTAACTAAATTATATAAGCGAAATAAAATGAAATGTTTTGTAAATCAGAATAAATGTTCGTTCTTCCAAGTTAACTTCTCGGTGGCTCGATCCTAACTGTCGTCTGCACTCACACACACACACTTGCGCGTGAGAAAACCCGTCCCACAAAGCATCCACCCCCGGGCTCATGGCCCGCGGGTTGATGCTAAGTAGAACCTTCCATCCACCCCCTGCCACTTCCGGCAGGACCTCACTCGTTCATCGCGATCGCGTATCCCTTTCCCCCCTTTATTCTATGGGGGGCGTCAGGGATGTCTATCCATGTTAAGGGGTAGCTCTGGTGGCTATATTCCCTTATCTTTCTCCATGTCGTTGTGTCGGTTCGGTTGTGTGTGTGTGCTTTCGCCGCCTCATGTCAAAGTCTTTTCCACCCGCCTTGGTGAAACCGGCCTTAACATGAATGATCCGTCACAGTTCTTTAGAGCTGGCCCCTCAGGTGTCCCCGAGCTCCCTTTCTTGGTAGAAGTGCAGGGACACCGTATTGGGGGGTTCCTCTTCGCAGTGTTCTTTCTTGTCCACCCCGGTGATTTTTGTGTTTTTTGAATTTTTTTTTGTTTTTTGAATTTTTTATTTTTTTTTTTTGGTGCGTGCGCAGATGAACAGTGCTTGCCCATTTTGGACAAGCCTCACTCATCCACTCACACGGTTTTTTGTTTTTTTTTTTGTTTTTTTTTGGTATGCTTGTGAGTACGCACCCACTTGCATGGTTTTTGTGGTTTTTTTGTGTTTTTTTGGTGGGGTTTTTCTTGTTGTTTTGCTTCCTATGGGCGGTCCTCAAGTTGTTTCCTAGGTCGTTTGTGTCTTCTGTAGTCTTCTGCCGTGTAACTCGTCAGGTCTCTCAGCTCTGTGTTCGGATGAGATCGAAGCTCTTCAAATAGCTTTCTGGCTCTTGCGTCCATTATCTCTAGTACCTTCTGCGGTTTTAGGTCGTTGTATATATCTTCGTTTCTTACGTACCAGGGAGCGTCCAGAGCCTGCCTGATCGAGATGTTTTGTTGTGCCTGTAATTTTTTCCTATTTGTTTCGCTTGTGTGTCCCCATGCAACAGATGCGTATGTTAATATTGGTATTATGATGCTCCTTATGAATCGTAATTTTGTCTTCAGGTCCAGTTTACTTCTTCTGCCGAGTAATCCGCTTAGCCTCGCCCTTGCCTGTTTAGTTTTAGCTACCACTGCGTTTATGTGTTCGTTGATATATATATATATATATATATATATATATATATCTATATATCTAGATCCATTTTTTTTTTGGGGTGGATCAATCCCCGTTTTTCCTTTTAGAGTTTATCTGTCAATGCTCTCCATAGTTTCCTATCCTTAACTTTGTCCTTCCATCCTCCAATTCCGGCTCTTGTCATATCTTCACCTGTTCCAGCCATTTCATTCAAGGTCTACCCCTACGTTTTCTTCCCCCAGGATCCCATTGTGTCATTTGCAGTGTTATTTCTTGTTCTTCTGCTTTATATATGTGTTCCAGCCATTTCATTCTTTGTCTTTTTATTTTCCTTACTGTCCTCTCCTTCCAGTTCTTGCTCAATTTCATAGTTCATTCTTTGTCTGTACTCGTTATCTCTCAATTTGATTGGTCTCAATATTGTTCTCATTATCTTTCTTTCTATTATTCTCAAGACTTCTTCTTCCCTTTTAGTCAGTGTCATTGTTTCAGCAGCATACAACATGACGGGTCTTATTAGCACTTCATAAATATTGATTTTGGTTTGTTTTGAGAGTAATTCGCTTTTTTAAAGTTTTTTATTTGCATGGTAAGCCCTATTTGCATTAATGATTTTTTCTTCTATTTCCTTTTTCCTGTTTCCAGTGTTTGTTACTGTGACACCTAAGTATTTGAATTTCTCCACTTTTTCAAATTCGAAATCTCCGATCTTTATTGCATTGGTTTGATTTATTTTACCAAAAATCATTATTTTTGTTTTATCTGCATTTGGGTATGTACGATTGTCTAATACCGAGACAGAACGTTAGTTTTTGTATAATAGCGGATATGAATTGTACACCATTGTCACTAATAATTCTTCTAGGAAGGCCGTATCTTAGAAAAATTTCTTCCAGAAGAGTTTGGGCGCTGTGGCGTTCTGTAGCGCAAATAGTTCAATCCAACGGCTGGTCGTATCTTCTATGATAAAGATCCATCTTTTTCCTTGGATGGAATTTGACAAGGGACAAAAAAGGTCTATGGCTATAACTTCAAATCGTTGGTTATGAGCTGTCTGCATTAGCCCAGTAGGCTTTCTATTATCTATCTTGTATCTTTGGTATTCTAGGTAGTTCGAGACGTGGTTTGCGATGTACAGCCTCATTTTAGGCCAATAATATCTTTTTGAGATACGGTAATGAGTCTTGTCGACTCCATAGTGTCCTGCCGTGGGGGCATCATGAAAAGCTTGTAGAATTTCTTGTCGTTCGGTTTCAGGGACAACCAATCTAGCCCAACCAATCATCCTCCTGGTCGTCGCTATAACTGTACAGTACCCCTCTATGAAGTAGGTACCCTCTGGTAAACCATTTCTGAGATGATTCCAAGTTTCCTGAATATTCCAAGGCTGTTATTATCTCCCGCAAATATGCGTCGGAGAGTTGCCTTTGACGTATACCCTTATCATTGTCATTGGGTAAGTCAACGTGGATGTTGAAAATTGTGCAGTCGTCGGTATGATTCTTGCATGGTGGCCTTGACAGGAAGTCGGCGATTGTGTTCATTCACCCGGGAGCATGACGTACATGCAGATTGTATGATTGGAGTTGTAACGCCCAGTCTTCCTGTTGGCGTTTCAACGGCGAGCAACCATTTTAAGGGCTGGTGGTCAGTTATTACAATAACCTTAGATCCCTCTATATATCCTCGGAATTTTGAAACAGCCCATACAATGGCCAGAGCTTCACGTTCCGTGGTATTGTGGTTTCTTTCGCTGGCAGTTAGAAGCCTGCTCGCGTATTCGATAGGGTGTTCCTGGTCTCCCTCCCCCTGGACCAACACCCCACCTAGTGCGTATGCACTGGCGTCGGTTTTAATAGTATATGGTTGGGTGTCGTCAGCTTGTTTCAACACACGACCAGTGGTGAGAAGGTGTTTTAATTGTTCAAAAGCGCTTTGCTCGGCTTGTTCCCACTTCCAGTTAGCCTTTTTCTTGGTGAGGTCGGTCAAAGGACGGGAAAACGCGGCAAAATTTGGTATGAACCTTCGATACGAACGAAAGCAGCTGCTTGACGTTGTGGAGTGGTGGCAGGGTAGTTATTGCAGATACCTTCGTCGATTCCATAACTATGCCTGTCGTTGTTATCTGGTGTCCTAAGTAGTTAATCCGTGAGCAACTAAAACGACACTTCTTCCTATTTATTCTTAGATTATAGTATCTAAGTTGTAGTAGTACGGTTTCTAGATCTCTTAGATGTTGTTCGAATATGGAGGATCGTATTATCAAGTCGTCTAGGTAGACAAGTAGAGCCACGTTGCTTAGGGATACCTTGAATCGGTCCATTAGACGCTGAAAGGTTGATGGTGCTCCTCTGAGACAGAGGGCCATTCTTTTAAAGCGATATACTCCCAAAGGGAGTAATGAATCCAGTTTTGCCTCTGTCGCTTTCTCGGACCGGTATCTGCCAGTATCCAGACTGCAAGTCTAAGCTAGACATATAAGGAAGACCTTTGGCAGCATGAAGGAGATCGTCAATTCGTGAGAGCGGGTAATGGTCTGGTTCGGTGATCGCATTTAGTTTACGGTAGTCTACCCAGACTCGAAGATCACCATCCTTCTTGGGGACCAACACTACTGGCGAAGTCCAAGGGGTACTGCTTTCTTCGATGATCTCCTTTGCCAACATATCATCCATCTTCTCCCGAAGTATAGCTTGGCGGTTAGCATACAATCTATAAGGTGCACTTTCTATGGGTGCATGATTACCAATATTAATGCAATGTTCAGTTTGCCTGGTAGGGTTTGTTGATACAGTCTTCTGCTGGCGATGCTAGTTCTGGCTGCTGCATCAACGTGAGCTGGGCCT
This sequence comes from Galerucella pusilla, assembly GCA_910591695.1. Classification (NCBI taxonomy): domain Eukaryota; kingdom Metazoa; phylum Arthropoda; class Insecta; order Coleoptera; family Chrysomelidae; genus Galerucella; species Galerucella pusilla. Next base: position 22,565 of record CAJUYI010001250.1, read on the forward strand.
GTGATTCCGCACACGGTGATTGGTATCGTAGGAATTTTTGTGCTCAAATTAGTCAAGGTATGTATCGAATAGAAATTGACAGCTTGTGTGATGACATCTGGTTTATTTCGGATACAGACAGGGCAATTACTTCGAAAATAGCCCGGTTTTCCAAATCCGTAGCACTTGATGTTAGACGTTTCTGCCTTTGGTTCAGCTGCAGATGTTGTAGCTGCCTGATATTCATTTTCCTTTTTTTGCCAATCTTTTACGGCAATCTTCCGCGACGTGACCTCTGTAGTGACAAAAGGTGCATCTGCTCTTCTTGGTGCCATTCGTCGTAACCTTCTCAATTGTTTTATCCATTTTTGGTTTAATATGGGATTTTTCTTGTTTCCATTCCCTTTGTACTAGCTTTATATCTCTTCCTTTCGAGAAGAAATCTGCAAATGTTTTTATGCTATCGCGAGATATTCTTTTTCGTACTTCTATATGAAGTAGACCAAAAATCATGTCTAGCTGTGTGCTAGCTGCAGAATTGACCGGACACAGCTGGAGTTAGCGAATGCCTATGCAATAATATTTGGGAGGGAAAAAAATTCATATTAGGTAACGGAGTATTTCTATACTCCATTAGAAATAGGGGTAGATCTGATTTATTTTTGGCCTTCCTCAGCATTTGTTTGACAATGCCTACATATCGTTCGGCCAATCCATTAGACTGATGATGGTGCGGACTACTGAATGTTACTGTAAAATTCCATTCTTTGGCGAATGCCATAAAAGCCTTTGAATTGTAAGGAACGTTATCTGAAAAAAGTGTATCCGGCACACCAAATTTTAAAAAATTTTCTTCACAAAATTCAATTACATCATTTGCGGTTTTTGTTTTGGTTTTCTTGACCTCCTCCCAATTTGAATATGAATCGACTAGAACTAGATAATTGGTACAGTCATATTCAAAAAAGTCACTGAATAGATATTGCCAAGACCTTTCAGGTATAGGATGACTGATTAGGGCTTCTTTTTGGTTGGATCTTTGAAAAATTTGACATGTTTCGCATTTTGATATAAGGTTTTCTATATCTGCTGTCAAATTTGGCCAATAAAATATTTGTCTTCCTCTCGATTTAGATTTTTGAATACCAAAATGTGATTCATGTATAAGTGATAGCATTTGTGATCTTAGCGATTCTGGGACAATAATTTTTGTGTCTAAAAATAAAATTTCATTTGATAGGTAAATATTGCCTCATAATTTGTAGTAGTGTTTTAGGTCTGCGCTTAAGTCTTTGTTACTGCTTCTCCAGGTTGTTAAGCAAAAGTTTTTTATTTGACTTAGCTTGTCATCTTTACTGGTTTCGTTTCTAAATAACTCCTTTTTTTCTTCTGATATGGAAATGTAATTATGAAGCTCATGTACTATGTATTCCATCTCAGGATCATCCTTTACTTCAGTTTTTATAAATGAGCGAGATAAGATATCTGCAATTAGCATGTCCTTACCCGGCAAATAAACAATTTTTATGTTGTATTTCAATAATTTTAACATCATTCTCTGTAGTCTAGTGGTAATACCATCCAGGTTTCTAGAGAATATTGGAATTAATGATTTATGGTCACTCTGTACTATTACAGGATAACCATAAACAAAGTAATAAAATTTTTCGAATACGAAACATGTAGCCAGTAGCTCTTTTTCAATTTGAGCGTACCGTTTCTCTGCTTTAGTTAGTGTACGGGATGCAAACGATACTGGATGTCCTGCTTGCAACAATACACAGCCTAGACCATCACCTGAGGCATCACATTGAATTGTCATTTCTAGGTTGGGATTATATATTTTAAGGACTGGTGAGTGTGTTATTAGATATTTTGAACGATTTAATTCCTCATTGTGTATTTGGGACCATTCAAACTTCATGTCTTTTCTTGTTAAGTTTCAGGTTGAAAGGTTTGGAATGAATTTGGAAAAAAAAATTTACAAGACCCAACTCTTAAAGTTTCTGATTCGTTCTTAGGTGTTTCAATAGCATTTATTGCTTCTTTATTGTCTATCTGGTTTTACCCCATTAACTGATATTAAATACCCCATAAGTTTAACTTCAGGCAATTTGTATTGAAATTTTTTTAAATTAAATTTCATATTGTTACATTGAGCCGTTTCAAATACTTTATTTAAATGTTTGTCCTGTTCTATTTCTCAGCTCGAAGCTATTATTAGATCGTCAAAATATATGTGGACACCTTCGATGTCACCAAAAATTTCATACATTTTTTTTTGAAAGAGCTCAGGTGCACAACTAATTCCAAAGGGGACTCTATTAAATTTGTACCGCCCAAATGGTGTATTAAAAGTTGTTAAATCAGAGCTAGTTTTATTTAGAGTTAATTGCCAAAAGCCATTTTTCAAGTCAATTACAGGAAAAATTTATTGATTTACCTGCAAGTTTACTTATTATGTCGGTACTTGTCGGAATCAGAAAATGTTCTCTTCTAATATATTTATTTAGAGGTTTTGGGTCAATACAAAGGCGAAGTGATTTATCAGGTTTTTGCACAATCATTAGACTGTTAACCCAGTCAGTTGGATAATCTACATTTTCAATTATATTTTGATGTTCCATTTTATTTAGAGTTTCTTTCAAAATATCATGCAATGAAAAAGGAATTTTTCTTACACACTGTACTACAGGTATCGCATCTTCTTGCAATTCTATGTTGCATTCCCCTGGTATTTTCCCTAAAGACTCAAAAACATTCTTATATTTTGAAAATATTTCACTTTTAGTTTTTGCTGATTGTAAATAATCTACTCGTTTTATCAAGTTAAGGTTAAGACAATTATCCAATCCTAACAACGGTTCAGAATTACAATCCACAATGATGAATTTTATATTTAAAGAAACATCTTTATAAAGGCATGGTAAAATTACTTCACCCAATGGTTTGAATTTGAAATTTCCATAGGAAACTATAGTTACATTTGATTTTTCCAGTTTCATAAATTCTTTTTGGCAAAATGCTTATGTCTGAACCAGAGTCCAGTTTAAATTTAACTTTAGTGTTTTCAACAATAATTGTTTCATACCAAGATGATAATAAACGGTTACCTGCATTACATTCATTTACATATAAATTAAAGTCAATATCTTCTGGCTCCACTTCCTCATATTCTAAACTTCCTACCTTTTTATTATGATCTATTTTTTCTTGTGTGTCTATGTCTCTTGAGATTCTGACTGATTTCTCACCTTGATCTGTCTTTTTGAAGAAACATGCTTTGGAAAAATGTCCTGTTCTCTTGCAAATATTGCAGTGTTTGTCGCTCGCTGGGCATTTTCCTACATAATGTTCATAAAGGCACTTCCTACATTTAATTTTCACACCCTTCACATAATTCACCTCTTCTTCTTTGTTCAACATTTTTGCGTGTATTTTGCTCAGTTCTATACTCTTGCAATAGTCTATTATTTTCTTTATTGTTAGGTCTGGCTCTCTGAGTAGTTTTAGTTGACTCTCCCGACAACGGATGCCTACTATTAATCTATCTCTTATCATTCGTTCTTCAAACGACTCATTACAATCATTTTTAATACAAAAAAAATCACATAATTTTGCCTGCTTTTTTAATTCGGTCAAGAATTGATCAATTGTCTGTTCTTCTTTCTGTACCATGGTGTAAAACTTGAAGCTTTCCATAGGAATAACTTTCTTCGGAAGAAAATAATCATCAAAGGCTTTTAATAACTTTTCCAATGTGGAATATTGGTCTTCAGTGTATATATATTTCTTCATCCCCTATACAACTCAAAAAGGTAGCTATTTTTATTTCTTTTGATGCAGACAGTTTGTTAGTCGCAGTGAGGTATATTTGAAACTTTTGCTTCCACAGTTTCCAGTTGTCCTGCGGATTGATACTTCCATCAAATAATGGACTAGGTGGCTTGAAGTTGTTATCCATGACTTATTATTAACTTCTCGTTTCATTCTTTCAATCTCAAGCACGTGTTTAGAGGTTATGTCGGCCGAATTATAAATCTCTAAACAGCTAATAAGCTGTTTATACCGTGTATAGTAACACTTTTCGTTTTAATATATTTTTACACCTGACACCATGTTTTAGTCGTATTTTTATACTTTATTTAGGATTTAAATAAATTAGCATGATTCAGTATTTTAGCTTTATTTTGATGGTTGATGTCACCTGTCACTTGGCTGACACCGAGCTAAAAACATTTTATACATCGGTATATGAACATGGAACAAAACAAACTTAACTCTATAAGCTATACAGCCATTAGCCACTCATGCATGTACCCTATTCTTTAATCCGATGGAATAGCTTTTCCTAGACGATTGAAGGAATGGGGTTTGTCGTTGATGGTTTCTTGTGTTTTAACGAATACACCAATGGAAAAGGTGCAAATTATATTTCTAACAGTGATAATAACCATAGATAAATAAAAATTTTATTCCTATCAGTTTCCAATAACGAGGTTATGTACATAACTTTTTGTTAATAAATATTTATGTGCAATTTTGTAAAGATTTGACCAAAAAAATTGACAGAAAAACTCAAAGAGGAGGGAGTATAAGTAGAGAACAAAAAAAAACTTCTGATAGAAATAATGGAGGTATCCGAGGACTCAAGAAAAGGGAAATTTCATCAACTTTTCTCCTACAAAGATTCCCAACAACAATGGAATAATATTGAGCAGAGATTAAATGAAATTCCGGGAGCAAAAAAGGATTGGATTCATTTATTCAAGGGTAGGTAAAAAAATACCTTATTAATCAATCCTCATCATATATCTTAATTTCATGTAGACTTGACAAGATCTCAAAAAAAATGTCAAGAAAAAAAAATACCGATACAAAAAAGCATATGAAATGTACAGGAGGAGGACCCCCCATAGATGTAATTTTTACAGAAGAGGATTAAAATCTCCTTCAGATTCTAGATGTCACTGCCCTCGAAGGTGATGACAACGTTGCAGAATCTGAAGTGGTTTTTGTAAGTTTGAATGAATTAGTCATTATATCCAGTTGTGATATTGTAGTTTTCTGAATAATGATATGTTTTCAGTTACAACCAGAACACAATTATGCTGAGGAAATAAGAAATATTGAAGAGGAATCGGTGCTGAAGATTCTGAACAAGCCTTGGAACAAGCTGAAGGGTGCCAAACACAGGCCCAAAACGAAAATAAATAAGAATATAGCAACACAGCGCTTGGCTGTGACGAAATGAGCAGAATTGCTGAAAAGAAAGTGGAAATAAAAAAAAGTACTATCAACAAAAAATAGAAATACTGAGAGAGAATCTTTCAATTGGCAATAGGATTGCCTCTGCACTAGAGCACCTGGTGGGTCAATCCTCAAGATTGTAAATGATAATTTGACCATCTTCTATTCACCTTTTTGTACATCCAATAATTTTTAGTTCATGATTGTATGTTTTTTTTGTGTTTTCATAGTTTTTAATCATTTTGTTTTTTGGCTGACTTGTGATGTTTTTTTTCTTTATAGTTTTTTTACTGACTCCTGTGATGTTATTTTATGTTGTTATTTTTATTATGTACTCGTTTTTATTTATTGATTAATATATTTATATTTTCTATAATAGTTTTGCTTTACTATAATATTATGCATTGTAGGTATTTTTTCTGTTTAGTTTGGTAAGTTCAGGGTGAATAGTAGGTAAAATAATTATGAGATTTGGTAACAAACGGATTTATTCAAAGTGTAACCTTCACACAAATTCAGTTGAAATAATTTCTAATAATGTTCTGTTGCGTATTCCTACCCCTAATAAGATCAGCATTTTGTCTATTATTGCCATTATTATAATTATCTATGTGTTGCATTGGTCCATGAATACCCAAATCTGCTATTCCATTCTCCATATCATCTAGATTTGGAATATCATTTTCCAGACAAATATTGTGTAAAACTACACAGGCATTAATTATTTTGGAACATACATTTGGAGCATAATGTAAAACCCTGTGTTTCAGCAAGCATCTGAAACGCATTTTAAGTAGACCATTGCACCTTTCGATAGTACATCTGGCTTTTTTGAATGCTTTGTTGTAATCAAATTCTGGTGTATCTGGCATAGGATCTTGAAGTGGAGTTAATAGCCATGGCCTTAGAGGATATCCAGAGTCTCCTTCATAGAACAAATATTAATAATGAATATTCACAACCAAATTATATTAAACGTATACCTACCTATTAGGAAAAAGTCTGGATGAGCACTACTCAAATGTCATACATCTGCATCCTGCACCCTCGAGTTATTCCAAATGTGACAGTCATGGCTACTTCCTGGATATTTTAGATTAACATGGGTAATTTTCATTTCAGCATCACATATCTTGAAAAAAAATTAGGTACAGCACAAAAAATAATCTAGGACGTAATAATATTTCCATAAATATAGATACATACCAGCTTAACATTGATCGAGTTGTAATTTTTCCTATCAATATATATGTGTTCAGGATATAATGCATCATGTCTTGGTGGAGGGTAAATTGCCACATGGGTACAATCAATGCATCCTATTATGCCTGGGAATCCAAATGAATTATAGGAACTGTAAGTGGAAAATGATTGAATCAGAATGTGAATATAGGAGTGTGAAATTATTGATCAACAATATTAGTAAGAAAGTACTAACTCATGTCTAATATTTTGAAATTCAAGAAGAGTTCGTGGAAATTTAACCCACTGATTGAAAATTGGGCCTTCATTGAGAGAGTTTGTCACTTCCCTTATACACCGACTTGCAGAAGATTGACTTATGCCAAAATATAAATTCTGACCAGCTGAAGTCTGGTAACTTCCACTTGCGTAGAAATTCAGAGCAACCAGGACCTGAAAAATGAAACATTCAATACGGCTCACTAAATTTTATATACAAGACAACTGAAACCTTAATTTGTTTATTCAGCGCTGAACTTCTCGAAAATGATTCCAGGAATGGATCCAGCATATCAATCAACTCTCTAGTGACGTCTTTGGACAAACGAAAAACTTTAATGAGGAGATTTTTTGATAAATACTCAAATGGGTCTCTTCTAGACTTGATCCTTCTTCTGGGCCTTCTGGGCAATCTTTCAGCCTCCTCCAAATTCCTTAGTGCCTCTAGATGAGCCAATTCATCCAAGTTTGCCATACTGATCCAATATTTCAACTTTTTCTAAGCTTCCGAAAAATGATTGATTGATTCACGAAACGAAATTGTAAAAATAAACGATTCTATAACCTCACATTTATTGTGTTTCCTATTGGAAATTGCTTATTCCCATGCTTAATGGCATTGGAAGCAGTTTTTCTGAAATGTGAAGGAATATGTTACCATACTATGATGGTTCGAGAATACATTATCTGGAATTTCCATGGGAAACATCACATTTTTCTCATGGGATCCAATTCCTACAGATTCGAAAATCGGGCCCCAGAAATATTTGGCTTGCACACCGGAGAAAATATTGGGAATGTATTAACAACAATATTAAATGAGTGGAATATTTTCGATAAAGTGGTGACGATTGTGTCCGATAACGGATCTAATATAAAAAAGGCAATTAACGACTTAGTACAAAAAAGACATTATCCTTGTGTTGCACACACACTAAACTTGAGTGTAACTGAATCCATATCTGCGAATGGTGTACTATCAGCCATCCTGAAAAAATGTAGGGCTCTGGTGGGTCACTTCAAACATAGTGTACTTGCAACTGAGAAACTGAAAAATACACAGTTGCAGATGAAAGTTCCTGTGCTGGAAGTGCAACAGGATGTTTCCACCAGGTGAAATTCTTGTTTAATTATGATGGAGAGGCTTCCCGAAATTGAAGATTCACTAGCTGTGGTTATTACATCCCTTCCACGGGCACCTGAGAGTTTAGATGCTGCAGAATGGTTTATTCTCGAGGACTGTGTTGCTGTATTGAAGCCCGCTGAAGTTTTAACCACAATTTTATCTGGCGACCGGTATCCAACCATATCGTTGGTTATTCCAATAATTAGGGGCTTACAACATTGTTTAAAAAATCTTGTGGTTGAAATTGATTGTGGAAAACTTTTGAGGAGCAGTCTCTCGGAAATTGTTAGTCGTCGCCTTGGATGTTCAGAACAAAATAATATTGTGGCCAAAGCCACTTTTATGGATCCAAGATTCAAAAAAGTGGCTTTTGGCTCAGGAGAAAATGCAAACAACACACAAAAATGGGTTACTGAAGAACTTTCGAACTTAATCGATTCCAGAAGAGCAGCCAGAGGGCGGATAGCTGAATCGCTCACAGGTATATTAGTTTTATCATATTACTAACCAATTCGTTTGATTTCTTCAACTTTTTTCAGATCATCCCACCACTGTTTCCACCAAAAGTAAGTCGCCTGTTCCTGTCACTTTGGACTTAGACCGCCCTTCATCTTCATCAAATGTATGGGCTTTCTTTGACAACAAAATTGCAGAAGTGAAGACATACACAACTCCCAACACTACTACACTTTTGTCAGTATGGAGTTGCCCCATATCGAGAGGTTGAAAAATACCCTGGAATTTTAGAGCAAACATAAAATGATGTTCCCTGAATTATACGAAATTGCTTCAAAATACCTGTGTATCCCAGGAACATCGGTTCCATCTGAGAGAGTTTTCTCCAAAGCAGGCCAGCTTACCAACATCACGAGAAATCGTTTGTCTCCTAAGAATTTAGACAAAATAATTTTTCTGAATACATTCTCTCGATAAACTCGTTCAGTGAGCCCCTGTCCCGTACAGTCTATCTTTGCCTTCCATGAAAACATATTCGAGTACTGAGAGTATTCGAATACTTCACTGTGAGTATTCGAATACTAACGAGTACTGTTGAGAATCGAGTACATTTCGATTCTTTGTACTCTAGTACCCCATCTTGTGAGTCGCAGTGGAGGGCCTTATAGACCCACTCACCACAAACCTAACCTAACCCCATCACTATTTTTTATATGCTCCTGGCAAACTGTTCAATATCTTAGAAATAGCTACCCATTTATTTCTGGCGTTAATATGTGTGAACATATTTGTCAATTTGCCGCTTATTAAATTCAAATCTTTGGAAACAATTAAAAGTTTTTTTTGCTTCTCGGAAATTCTTGTGGCTCTGATCTCACCACCTTCTTTGAACATATTAACAACTATAATTCGTCGCCTCAATGCAGGAGCTATTTTTTTGCAGGAGCGCATTTTTTTTCATTTGGAAATAAAAGAAAGATTTTTAATCTGCGATATTATCACTATAACTTTGAATTCATGTGTGTAAGAGTATACTATAAACTACTACTATAGTAGATTTTAAATAAAAAGTTCGTGATTAAAAAAAAATAAAACATATAATAGTAAAACAAACTTCAAATATTTCATCTCCATTTGTGAGGAGTTAGCATAGTTTATTTTTGTGGAGTTAGAATTGTTCTGTTTTATGAAATTTAGTGCAATAACTAGGAAACTGGTTTTATTATTACAAAATGATATAAATTATATTTCGTATTGCCGTTCCCAAATTACAAAATAACCACTTGTACTAGCAATTTTTCCTCGTTCGGTAGCACGAATGTTAAAAGTAATCTCTCCCCGACCGCTCCCGATCTACCAACCACATCATCTCCTCTGCCAGGACTCCTCACTGAAATTTTTCGTGCGCTCGGGTACGATCAAGCTATCTGATGGATCGAATATCGAGAAAAGTGACACCTAAGCACAAAAAAAAGTTACGAAAGTTACTACAAATATTGGATAGTTCAAGTGAGTATTTAATTGTTGCTCCCTTATTATTTTCAGCTTATTTCTATTTGAAAGAGGCATAAGTACACATGTACTTATGTACTTTAATTTTGGATTATCGAAAACTAGTATTCACATGATTTACTAGCATAGTTATCCACATTGGTGTATCCATTCATACAAATGTACAAATGAACTGATTTGTGGTTCAGTGATATACAGTATTCACATGAATTACTGTCGTTAATCTTATCGGCAAACTTGTTTTTGAGTAAATACGTATATACTATATACAAAACATAGTTGTCGTGCAATGTTATACTTCCACATGAATTATTTTATAGCATTACAACCTATTCTTGGTTTTTGTTGATGAAGAAAAATGTTTTTAAACATTCTTAAGGATTATTCACATAAGTAATATTATTGGAAACATTTTTATTTATTATTAATTAATGAGAATGTAAAACCTGTCCAAGCGCTTCGCTTTTGCAATAGCGGGTACACTGTTTTATGTTATTTATAGGTGAATCATACGCGTCATCGTCCCAAACAACAGGGATGGACTCTGATTCGGATGACCCCTAAATAAATCCTGCTCCAGCAGTCAAAGATGGAGTGCTCAAAATATTTTAGAATTACTAGGTAGTCAATCAACTGGTATCAAAGGCCCGGAAGTTAATCCAGATGTCGCAGCACTTTTGTCTGGTTTCTTGCTTAACGGATTAGAGAAAGACTCACGCAAGGCAGCATTGGAATCTTATCCGTGATTGGCTAATTGTTTGGCCCATTAATCCGGAGATTCGGCCTTTGTCTGAATAGGAATGCAGCAAAACAGGACATATTCCTCAGAAAAAACAGACACAACTAGCAGCCGGTATTAGATATTTACCATATGGATCTTACGATACGAATATAGTACAATATTTTACCTTCTACCAATAATGTTAATTATTCACTCAAAATTAGTCAATATTCCTGAAATAAACGATATTGGAATCATGTAACAGGCAAGCGTTGCGCTCATTGTTCATTTATTTTGCGAACTGTCAATTTTGGTATAATTGTATCGACATGAGTTCCGACTATGAAAGTGTGAATTCTGATATAGAACTTGCTGCAAATAACGCAATACAAACCCTAGTATCCGCTAAATCCCGCAATAGATTCGAAAAAGAATATAAGCGATTCGAAGACTGGTGCAGTTCATTCCAATTAATTTTACTTTACCGCACTAATGCGGTAAAGTATCTCATTACGAAACTCATATCAGTATCGTAATGTTTGATATTACATATTGGTAGTAGGTAAAAATGCATTAGCAGTTGGCCTCGACAAACAATATAAACTAACGAAATCGGAGGCAACGGACGAATCTAGTGTAATGAGTGTATCGTTGATGGATACTTGGTTGCTGGTCACTCGGTGGGTCATCTTACAGGAATAAAACAACTACCTGTAAAACTGTGACACGTTCTGTTTATTACTTTAACTTACTATTATACATTAAACCACTTATTACTAACACTAATAATAATAGTAATGGTAATCATAATTATAATAAGAATCGATAAATAGAATGCCTCTTAAAACGCTATCGTTAGCATATTTATACGATGAGTCAAGTTCATCATAAGTAAATATAAATAATACTATTTATGTTTTTTCCACGCTCTGAATTTGACTTCGTACGTGCAACCTTCCTAAATCTTATTTATATAACGATTCATGATTTATTGGAATTAGCTTCAAGGGAATTTATGTCTTTCAATTAAATATTATTAAAACTTATTGTTTTGACCAAAAGGCATCACACCTTCCCCTTTTACAAAAAAAAATAAATTCCGTTGAACTTCCTTTCCCCCTAATGAAATGAATTTACAAATCTCCTAAAAATAAATGATTATTAAATAATGTCATTAACCTACGGTTACGTATATTCATAAACTAATGTTCATTGTCTTTAAAAATTGTTTACGATAACTTAGTTGTTTGTCGTGTTTATTTATGTTCACTTGATGTTTTTATTACTTATTATCCGAATTTATTTACTATCACTAATTGTTTATGGTGTTTGTTATTACAATATTCATAATTGTTTGTAAACACACTCGCAATTTTGATTCTACGCCTTTACAATTTTTAAATCATTTTACATTAAGGGTATAGTCTGTTTTTGTGTATTTCTTTCATCACACCTGATTCTAATTTGAATTTACAGTTAACCTCACTCACCTGTCTGACTGTAAATGGACCTATATATTGAGATTCAAATTTGGTTCTATTTTCCCTCTTTACCAAAACTGAATCCCCTATTTTAAAATCAACTTGATTAGCTACCTTACTATTTTGACTTTGTCTACTCAGTTTATATTTGGTTAAAAATTTCTCTGCTCTCTGATGAGCTTCCTGCAGTTTATAATTTGACTCATTCTGATATTCATCAATATTATAGCATGGCTCAATGTCGTTCGTGAGATTCTCGGGTAGCACGTCTACCAAACAATAATTCAAATGGCGTATAACCATGATACGAGCTTGAAGTCGTATTATAACAATAAGCAAATAATTTGCACCATTCATCCCAGTCATCCTTACTTTCATTTATAAAATGTCTAACATACTCATTAAGCGTTCTATGTAATTTCTCACAACCTCTTATATGATGATGATATGCTGTTGAATAATTATGACTAATATTCAACATTTTAGTTGACGCATCAAATATTTTATTTTTATATTCTGTGCCTAAATCTCTCCTAATCTGTTTCATCTGACCGTAATTTGATATGAAATTTTCAAAAAATTCCACGAGCTATCGTGTTCGCTTCTTTGTTTTTAACTGGAATTATTACTGCATATTTCGTTAATTCACATAACATTGTGATGCAATAACGGTTACCATTTTCACTTTGTGGAAAAGGACCGACCGTATCTATATATCGTCCCTATACTGCAAATACCGACTAACTGCTACTTCAGTCGTTTTGAGTAAAACGATTTTCAAAGTTTGTGACATGAATTTTAGCATTAGGTATAAAAAATATCAATTATGTATATGTTTGTTGAAATGCTTGATCATTTGACATTTTTGCAGACTAGATTCAAATTAAATCGTACATACGCTAAGTGAGAAAATTAAATAAACATAACAAAATGTGCTGCATTTAGTTGTTTTTTTCTGTAAGATAAAAATTATCAATATATCAATCCTAGGCTAATAGGTTACTTGTATTGTCATATCACTAGGCTTTTGATGTGTATTATGTATCTGGATGAAAAAATGTAGTGCTCCATAGAGAATGTAACTTATCACAAATTCAAAAAATGCTTAAAATTCTGTGCATTTAAGCGGTTTTACCTGTTGGTCAAATACTATAAGTAGCCATGTAATAAACAACTAGAGCTTGTTTTTGGTTGTTCCTTGTCAGTAAATAAAAAAAAATTCAAGTGTTTTAAACTGCTGTATTTCGTAACATGTACGTTGTTAAGACATGTCAGCAAAACATGAATACCATACAAAACAAACATTAATGAAAATAAACAAAATTCTTGATTTTTTTCCAAAAAGATAGTAAAATAAAAAATATTTTGGGAACAAAAATTATTTAAAGCTGTTCGTCATCACTGCTACACCATCGACACTAATCTTTTTCCTCTGGAATTCATTTTTGCTGTAAAGCTAGAGCAATTATCACAAAAACTTCAATAAACAATACAGTAACCCGTAATCACACACGTGCACTTTTAGCATAATCATCAAACTAACCTCGAATGCTTTCTGCAAGTGTCGGTTAAATGACATTAAAGAGGTTATAATTTGTATACACACATACATTTACGTTAATGATTTTACAAGCAAAGCCGATTAAGATCATTTACAGCTTATTGACAGTGCCAAAAATCGTATATTAAACTATATGTTTTCCATGGCAAGAAAACACTAAACCGTTTTACACTATATTATCTGAATAGAGAATCTAAATTTAGGATAAATACAAAAAAGTAATAACGAGATATATGTATTTAGTTGTTTTTTCCAGAAAATAAAACGATTTATGTTGTATATTCATTCTGTTATTCAACGTCGGTCTATTTCTGCGACTGAGGCTAATCACCGACGCCGGGAGCACTCTACCCCTAACCGGAAATTTTGGCGAACCCACTAGTGTTCCAACCAGTGGTAGCGTTCTTTAACGAGCCCAACATCCATGGACTCGGGACCTCGGTTTTACGTCTCCTCCGAAAGACGGCATATCTACATTATACCTCGTGCTCATTGGTATAATGCCTGCGAGCTGTGATATGCTAGTCCGCTGCAGGCTGTACGGGCCCTATACGATGGTTTTCCCTGACATGGTCGTCACCCATCCAAGAACTAACCATGTCCGACCTTGCTTGACTGTAATTATCGCATTGAACGCGTTCCACTACAGTGCTGGAGATGTTGTATATTTAGGCGATACAAAATACAATTAAGTAACCATAAGCTCTATTCCCAGGAGAATAAATCTGTAATCGATAACTTGGCTGAGCTTTATTCTGACGGGTTTTTGACCTCGTTATTGCTAAAACGTGAGCATTGTCAATGTACAAATCTTTTAATTCCTTTATGTTGACTGATTGTTTTCCACATTGATGGAAACCAGTTTAGTCATCACCTCTTGCGGTGTCGTAAAATTTCCAGCTGCTATAACGGTTTTTATCCGTTCTGAAGCTGAGTTGTCTATCAATGATTTTACTGCTGCTTCTGTAGTATACTTGTAGCAGGCTAACCGCATCTACAAAAGACTGTAGTTTGCTTGTATCGCCATTAAACTCATTTGGTAATATCATACCAGCTTAATTGAAAAATCACTCATACTTAATGCCATTTTATCCTTTTTATCTTTGCTCGTTGCTTTTAATACTTATTTATTAATTAAATTATTACGTGTCATTAATTGAGACGGAGCTTTATACCGACAATCTAACCCTTGAAATTCTTTCTCTACCTTATCTCTGATTTTGTCAAAATATAAAATACATGTACTTTGCTTTACAATTCTTATTTATTAAACTAGAGAAATTATTTATTATATCTATATGACTTCCTGAACTTTTAGGAACCTCCTTTTTCAACACTCGCTTACTATTCTTACGTATATCTTCTAAAATTAAATTCAATCTAATCTCAAATTGATCCCACGTTACTGCATTTTCTCACCGCCTTCGTGGTATAGTTACCCTTTGACAGGCTTGTGAGGTCGGGTTCTTAATATTCTTAACCCCTTTATTTAGAAGATTAATAAAACAGGTATTGATGTTTTGAATATTTGATTTATTTGCCAAGACAAAAATATTAAGTGTGGTTGAAAAGCGTTATCGAACAAAGACCAGTAGTAGCGTAAGTATTTATCTATGGTTCAATTCAAATTTCTAATTTCAATTGACAAGACAGTTGACAGTAACTTGACAAGATTGTCACTGTTTACGTTTAGTAATGTCAGAAAAATGTACTGTTTTTAAAAAAAAGGAAAATGTATAAATATAAATGCACAATTATAATAAATTATCAAGCAAATCTAATATTAATCACCAAAAGAAAATAATAAGGAAGGATCTTCACAAATTGAAGCACTGATATGGCACCTAAGATTGCCAATAGTGAATCCATCAAGAAACTAAACAATTTAATATTCACCCTAACTGTATATATATATATATACTGTACAGGTTCACAAGTGGTAAGTATGTATATTAATATTAAAACCGTGAGAATAATTGAAAATTATGAATAATTCTCTTATTACTTTCAGATCGAGTTTCAAGTACTTCCTCTATTAGGCTTTACATGAAGATTTTCATAAAAATAAAGAACTGTTTGACATGAATCTTTTGTACTTTGGTGATTGTCTTATATGTTTTATGTTGTGTAGTTTAAATGTTAAACTGTTATATGACAAATGAGTGACAACAATATTACTGAAGGTAAGAGGTAAGTATAAGCATAAATTCTGGAGTACACTAAATTATTACTCCTGAGGAAATAAACCTAAATCTTATGGTTTTAAATGAAACTAACTGTTTTTAAATGACTCCACAATATATTTGTAAAAATGTGTAAATTGCAAGTACCAATGGGAAGCCCCATATCACCAATTTTGGCGCAAACATTTTTATGGACAGTTTGGAGAGAAAGATCTTTGAATGTAATATTTCAAAAAATATTTTATTTTGGTATAGGTATGTAGATGACATATTAGCGTGTTTTGTAGGTAGTGAACGACAATTAAACATGTTTTTCAATTATATTAATAATTTACACCCAAAAATTAAATTCACACTAGAAGTTGAAGAAAATAACTCAATTAATTTTCTTGATTTAAAAATTCAAAAAGTCAATAATGTACTGGACTTTTCAATTTACAGAAAACCAACACATACTGATGTGACTATACCATATGATTCCAACCACCCCATGTCACATAAACTAGCAGCATACAATTCGATGATTCATAGAGCATTTTCGGTTCCTATGAACAAATTTAATTTTGATAGAGAAATTAATACAATTAAACAAATAGCCACATCCAATGGTTATCCTTTACATCTAATAAATAAATTACTTAATAAAAAAGAGAAAAAGATGGCGTTACAACTAATATTTCCTAAACAAACTAAAGAAGTAACAAATTACAAAACCATCACTTATGCTGGTAATATTTCCAATAATATTTCAAAGATAATATCTTCAGCAACAAATACAACAATTTCTTTTAAAACAGAAAACAATGTAGGTAGAAATTTTGCTAAATGTAAAAACAAAAATAACCCCATCAAGAAAATCTGGGATATACAAACTTAAATGTCCGGATTGTAATGCTGTCTATCTTAGTCAAACCAGTCGTAATTTTGAAATTAGGTACAATGAACACTTACGAGCATACATATTAAAACAACCAGATAAATCACATTATGCAAAACACCTACTTGACACTAAACATTCAGTAACACCTAACACAGAACCAGAAATACTACATGTTTGTGATAAGAAGCAAGAACTGGACTTCCTCGAAGAATTAGAAATTAGAAGACACTTAACAGACCCACAATATGAAGTCCTCAATGAACAGCTGAATTTAGGAAGTTCTCCATTATTAAACTGTCTTCTTAAGTAATAATTGTAAAGATCAGCAGATATAGTTTTCCTGGTTTCCTATATCATTGCACAGTTATACTGATCTTAAATGGGACAAAGATATCCAGAATATCCCCATAGGGCTAATAATATCAAAGCTACTATTTGTAAAATCTTCTTCTTTTTTCTATTCATATATATTAAGTCAATCACTAGATAGGGCACTATTTGGACTAGCCAAATATATATCAAGTATACATCATGTCAAAAGTAACTTCTGTCATTCTGACGATGATATTTATATCGAAACAATTGTCAATTTACTTGCAATTTACACATTTTTACAAATATATTGTGGAGTCATTTAAAAACAGTTAGTTTCATTTAAAACCATATGATGAGTAGATTCCACGAAGTGAGGGTTTATACAGTTAACTAAAACCTAAATCTACTGTGAGTGATAATCAAAATCTATCATATTATTTTAATTGAAAGTGCATGCAGCTTATCTGTTGGATCCTAGCTGAGCTTCGTGTGTTTCTACTGTCCTCACTAGAAGCAAAACAGGAGGGTGGTATTACAGCACCAGTAAGTTTTCTAATGTATCAGGATGGTGTGTTGATCTTATGCAGGTTATCTACATCTACAGGGTATCTTGCAATGTGGAACAAATAATCATAATCCAAAAAAAAATCAAGTACCAATGGTTCTTCCAACAATGGTAGGATGGATATGATGCACCCAAAGGGTGAGATAAGAAGGTCTAAAAGCATTATAAAATTTCTTCAAAATATCCAGTTACAAAAAAAAAGAGTACAAGATGGTGGAAAGAACCTACCTTTGATGTTGTGTGACCTTTTAGAGGAGATGTTGAATTCTTCGTTATTGAACAATAAATCCTTCATCAGAAGTAATATACATTATCTAAATTTCAATAAATATATATTCAATAGTTCTATAGAAGATATTCCTATTTTAATCCGTTAAAAAAACGATTTGTCCATGCACATGGAAACGAGAAGCAGGAAAATAGACAAGAGGAAGATACCTCCACTCCTCTACCGGTATAGGCATTTTTGAGTGTTGTCATTGTGTGAACTGATTCATTGAATAATTTTGGTAGGTACTAACAATACCAGAAGTGTGGGTAGAGTACCTTAGACAAACATAAATATATGTCAAGGTCATGAAATTTGAAAAGAAGAAAGACCTTGAAGATGTAGGGTTGGATTGGATTGCAAAATGGAACTGTTACAATTTCCATCATTCAAGGACATTTAAAATTAATTGATCCATTATCAATGAAAGGAAATTTTAATGAAATATCCAATACTAACACAAAACAGAATATACCTTTAAAGTTTACAAAAAAAAATTCTCACCAATCCTAGATATTCAATGTGCTTTGCTGTAGATTTCTTCTTATCTCCCTCTTCATTTGTCTTCTGTACGTTTTGTATACGGACCATACGAATTGTAGTACCAACAACCACAATGATGTAGATGTAGAGTCTTCGCCTCCAGATCTGCTTCAATTTTCTCTTCTTGGACTATAAAATTACTGTTGACCACACCATTTTTCTGGACCTATTGTTTTTTTCGCTTCACCACCCATGTTCCACAGAATTCCAATTGTTTGCAGGGTTTGCAGGAAAGGAACTGGAAAAATGTTGCACGCCAATAAAAATAATTGCCGATGTTTTTCATGCTATTCCCCTGCAAAGGCGTTATTCTATCCTACCGTTTCTGGATGCCAAGGTTAAAAAGGTTTCAGATACCTGTCCATTAGACGAATTATTATTCGGAAAAGCGTTTCTGGACCACCTTAAAACGGCAAACGAAGCTCGGCGACTGGGTGTTTCAATCAAAAATGAGGATAAGCAGTTAAGAGTAGGAACTTCTACACTATTGGTCAATAAGAAGCCAGGAGATCTGAAGCTAGGTCAGTCGAAATACTTATCTTCTTTTAACTCCTGGCGCCTGCACCACAAGTCTCTCATGAATAAGGAGGAGGGAAGGCTTCGTCCAGCAAGGTCATACCAGAATTGGGGGATGAGGTACATACTGTATATAATAATAATTATTATCATAATTATGCTGGTCGCTTATCCACATATGTGGATAGATGGTTACATATTACCCAAGATAATACTATTCTTACATGGTTTTGTGGTTATAAAATGTCCTTCATTAAGCGGTCTAGACAAATACGCTTACCTAAGCATTTTTATAAATTGCAAGAATCAGTTAAGCTGAATGATAGCATTAAGCAATCAATCTCTATAGGAGCAGTGTCTAAAACACTCCCAAAACCTGGACAGTTTTTATCTTCCTTTTTCTCAGTGCTAAAGCCTTGCGGATCTTTCAGGTTCATTTCAAATTTAAAGGCGTTAAATGGGTTTCTGGAGCCACCCCACTTTAAACTAAAAGATTTCGGAACTGTGTTCAAACTAGTCTATCCTAACTGTTTCTTCACAAAGATAGATTTAAAATTTTCTGACGCATCGTCAACAGGCTGGGGAGCTCACTGCGATGATACAGCTACACATGGTTTTTGTGCGGAGGATGTTAGAAAACACATCAATTATTTGAAGCTTCTTGCCGCTTTCGATGCACTTAGATCTTTGGCACAAAATGTGTCTGATAGTGTAAGATTTGAACACCTTAATAATATGACAAGGAAAATTTGGGAATGGTGTGAAAATAAACATATTTTTATACTAGCGTCATATATAAATGTAGGATTGACTCAATCCTACAGCCCCATTTGAAATAAAATTAGGAAACCTCAAGATAGGTTTTAATGAACAAAATTGAACAAGACAACTGAATAAACATGAGAAAAATATCCTAGCAACAATTTAAGACTAAGTGAAAGTATATACTACATTCCCGCCTGAGTTAATGAATGTAATCATCCAGGAATGCAGGGGGTCTTCTTGCTCTAGTAGGTCTACTGTTATCGTAATTATGCACGGAAGGTA
Organism: Galerucella pusilla; assembly: GCA_910591695.1. NCBI lineage: Eukaryota > Metazoa > Arthropoda > Insecta > Coleoptera > Chrysomelidae > Galerucella > Galerucella pusilla. Next base: position 42,429 of record CAJUYI010001250.1, read on the forward strand.
TAGTATCCGTTTCGGGTGTCTGATGGTCAACTAAACGATTAGGAGGTGTTACAGCATCGTCAACACTAGTCCGTGGATCTTGAATAACAGTGGACCTTTTTGGGAGTGGTTCATTCTCAGCAAATTTTTGTTCATCTTGAGCGGCCGGAGGAGAATCTTCTCCTAAAACTTGTGCAGTGTCATACTCTTGAAGAGGGGCTAGATGTCTCGAAGATACGGTGGTTTCTCTTCCATAAGATAAACGTACTTGAGCATATGTAGGATTCATATGAACAAGCTCTACTTTTTCAACTAAGGGATCATTCTTGCTTGTCCGATTAAAATTTCTCATTAAAACGGGACCAGTACTCAGCCAGGTCGGAAGAGAGGTTCCGTTCATTGAGCGTCTTGGATGGGTGAACATTCTTTCGTGAGGTGTAGAATTACTGGTTGTGCATAGTAATGATCGGATAGAGTAAAATGCTTCAGGCAGTATTTGTTCCCACTGATTGATCTGAAAATTACGAGACTGAAGAGCCAATCTAATCGTTTTCCATATAATATCATTGTAGCGTTCGCACTGGCCATTTCCACGGGGATTGTATGGAGTAGTTCTGCTCGTAGCTACTCCCAGATGTTGTAAAAAGGACTTAATTTCACGGGACATGGAGGAGGAACCTTGATCAGTATGTATATATGTATATATGTATATATATGTATATATATATATGTACCGAATAGAAAGAAGAGTTGTTTGAGATGTTTTATAACTTCAGAAGAAGTAGTACTGGAACAAGAAAATGCAAACGGGAATCTGGAGAATTCGTCTACAACCGTAAGCATATAAGGTTTTCCAGAAGAAGTTGGAAGGGGGCCTTTAAAATCTATATCAAGTCTCTCGAAGGGTATAGTAGATTTGATGAGGATACTTTGAGCTTCATAAAATTTGGGTTTTTTTTCATTGCATATGCGGCAAGAACTTTTCGTCATTTTACGAACTTCTTCAAGTGAAAAAGGCAAATTCTTTGACCTGAGCCAGTGGTACATACGGGTAATACCAGGATGACATAGTGATACATGCATTTCAGAGAGCTTAATTAGATTACTTGTGGAAGAACTAACCCGACTTAAGGCATCAGCCGCTCGATTTAAAACACCAGGACGAAAGATAATATCATATTTGAAGGGAGCCAATTCTAGACGCCAGCGTAGGATTTTATTATTTTCAACCTTTCCATGCGCCCTGTTATCAAACATGAAAGATACGCTCCTTTGCTCAGTAATCAACTGAAAATAGTTAGGCAATAACAGATGTCTCCATTTGCGGATAGATTCGACTATTGCATAAGCTTCCTTTTCGACAGATGAATGGTTCTTTTCACTACCAGTAAGAGTCCTTGAAAAGAAAGCCACTGGCTTACCAGATTGGGAAAGAGTCGCAGCTATTGCAAAATCGGAAGCGTTAGTCTCTACAATTAACATTTCATTTTCATTTATGGACGTTAGCATTGCTGATGCTAAATCTTGCTTGAGAAGATTGAACGATTTTCTTGCTGTTTCGGAAAGAGGCAATTCTGAGTGTGTTAAAGGATGCACTTTTTCTGAAAAACATGGTATCCACTGAGGATAGTGAGAAAACAAACCTAATGCCCTAAGTGAAGATGGAAGATCATTGGGTTCGGAAAGCTCCATGAGAGGCTTAATACGGTCTGGATCAGGCTTAATGGTGCCATTTTCAATAATGTGACCTAAAAGATTATCGTTTTTGTTGAGAATTTTGATTTGGAGTCATTTATCGTAAGCCTTTACTTTTGTGCAATTTTGATGAATTTGTCCAAGTTAAAATCATGCTCCTCCTGAGTTTTACCACGAATGGTAATGTCATCTAAATAAGCAAATGTATCTTTAAGATCCTCTAGCTGTATTATGCTATTGATCACTCGTTGAAATCCAGCAACACCATTTGTTACTCCAAAAGGTATTCTAGTATACTGGTAAAGCTGACCACAAGCTTCAAAAGCAGTGAACTGTTTATCAGAAGACTTGATAGGAATTTGATGATATGCGTTCTGAAGATCAACGGCGCTGAAAAATGTATATTGAGATATACTCTGAATCATTTGATCTATTCTAGAAAGTGGAAATGCATCTAGAAATATGAATTTATTTACTGTTTGTGAATAATCAACCACCATTCTTTTTTTATGATTGATGTTGGAAGTAATCAAGACTTGCGCTCTCCAAGGAGAACAACTTTCTCCAATAATACCCTCCTGTAAAAGATTTTGGATTTCAGATTCGATAAATTTTTCATCGGCCTGTGAATATCTTCTAGATTTGGTAGCAATTCGACGGCAATCACGAGACATGTTTTCGAAAATACTGGCTTCGGGAACTTTAGCAGCCACTAAACTAGAAATACGAATAGGAGATTTATTCCCACCTAACTTCAACTCCAAAGACGAGTGTTGACTTAAAATATCATGACCTAATATAACATCAGAACATAAATTGTCAAGAATTAATAACTTAACCTTATTATGGTTGTGCTCATAGAAAGCCACTAGTTTGGCTTGGACATCGGCATTCAACGTTCATAATGTTAACGCTTTTTTGATAACTTACATAAAGTAATGGATTGCTACCACTTGCAACCATGCGATATTTGGAACATGGACGAAACTGGTATCACCACAGTTCAAAAACTGGACCGTGTTGTTGCTCGAAAAGGCTTTAAACAAATTGGCAGAATCACCTCTGCTGAAAGGGGGACACTGGTAACTATGGCAATATCTGTTTCAGCAATAGGTAACTCGACTCCTCCGTTTTTTGTTTTTCCACGACTCCCTTTCAAAGACCATTTTTTGAACGGAGCACCTGCTGGAAGTGCCGGTTCCGCCAATCCTTCTGGATGGATGCAAGAAGATCAATTTTTTAAGTTTGTTCAGCATTTTGTTAGAATTGTCAGATGCTCAAAAGATCATACAGTTTTGTAGTTGTTGGATAACCATAACTTACACTTTTCCATAGATGCTTCAAATTTTTCAAAGGAAAACGGAGTCTGCGTTTTGTCATTTCCACCTCATTGCAGTCACCAATTGCAACCACTGGATAGAGGCGTATACGGTCCTTTGAAAAAATTTGTTAATACAGCATGTGATGCGTGGATTAGAAATCATGCAGGTTCTACAATGACAATTTATGATATTCCTGGTATCGTGAATACATCACTTCCTTTGGCAGCTACGCAGATGAATATTATAAATGGTTTTAGAGAAACAGGCATTTTTCCCTTCAACAGATTTATTTTTGATAAATCTGAATTCGTACCTAGCAATGTAACAGATCGAAGAGATCCAAAAGAAGGCACTTCTCATCGGCCAGATTCAAAAGAGAGCACTTCTGACCAGATAAATACAAATGAAGGCATATATTACCAGTCAGATCCTAAAAAAAATGATTCTGATCAGCCAAAACCAGATGAACGGACACCTGAACGACCGTTCCCAATTAATCAGTTTGGGGAAAAAATACTTTCAACACCTAACAGCCCTGTTATGTCGCCTTTAGAGAACCTCAGACCTTTTCCTAAAGCTGCACCAAGACAAAAAACAAAAAAGGTAGAAAAAGAAGATCAATTGCTATACTGACTGACACCCCTATAAAGGACGGATTGGAACAAGAGAAGGCTGAAGCAAAAAGAAGCCGATCATTACGAGAAAATAAAAAAAAGCACATAAAACGAAGCAAAAAAATAAAGAAAAAAATAAAAACTTAAGAAACAACTGATGACGACTGGTACTCTGGAACTAGCAGCGATGACGAAGACATAGATTGGGCGAATAATAACCCTGATGATTTCGAAGAGTTGCAGCGAAATCCTGAAAAAGATGATTTTGTGTTGGTGAAATTGCTAGACAGTGAAAATACCCGCTCAAAGGGAAAATATTTTATTGAAAAAATTATTGGCCAAGGGGACGTTGACAAGAAATGGGAGGTTTCATTTTTACGTAAAAGTTAGTGGATCCTTCATATTTCCTGTCATAGAGGACATATCTATCGTAAATTGCAATGACATTAAAATGATCCTACCACCACCCTCCTTTTCAGAGAGAACTAAAAGACTTCAGTCAATGTTCAAGGTCTAAGTAAACTTTTCTCTGCTAAATATGGGTTAATACAATAGTTTCTCCCTAGTTTTTTATTATTTTCTATCCTCCTACCCCTTAGTCTGAGCTAACCAACCCCAAAAGAGGGGTATGTTGGTTCTCTAAACAATGGATTGAAACAATACTTGGAAAATGTCTAATTTTGGTAACCTATTTTTCATATTCTTGTACAATACAGGTAAGACTTCAATCAATTATTTGAAAAAATTTGAAAAAAAAAAAACTTCAAAAAATGTCAAAAAAATTCATTTTTCCTCAAAAAGTGTACCAACCATCCCCGGTCTCCCCCTACAAATAATAATATGAATACACTTCAATTTAAAACGTCCCGTGAGAGCTGAGAAAAACTATAAGTTCTGGTAACATCGCAAGTTAAAGTCGAAAATCTGGATGGAGGCGAGTCCATTTCAATCTTTCCTTCCATCAAACTAAATTTGTTAAAAAAGAGTTGATCTTACCCATTAGATGGTATGAAACACTGAGTCAGTAAACTACTAAGCTTACATAATATTGCACATTATATTTTTTGCTTTATAATAGAAATTAGCGGCACAAATATGACAAGCATGTTTCCAGGAACTAGAGCCATTCGAGAGAGATTTTGGGTAGCGGGCGGTTGTTATATTCGCAGTTCGGTTGTCTTTTCCTCAAAGGTCGATAAGGTTCGGTCAAAGGTAAACGGTGACTTTATGGATTGGCGCGATACAAATTGATTTTTGAGAGTAATAGGGACCGGACTAGCTCACGCGGAGGTGAGAACTTTGTAAAAAGAAAGTTTTTGAACAGTTGGAGATCCAATAGTTCTACACGCAATAGAGAAGGGCACATGGCGTTATTTAGTATTAAAAACGAAAATTCCCACTTTTTGCATTGAGGCGACGAATTATTGAACTAAAAACAGAAAATGATAAAATACGTTTAATTTGATTGTCATTATTGTCAGGTGAAATGATTTTCCTTCTTTTTAAGGCTAGAATTGGGCAATCCATATCACGTGACTTATGGCCGTGCAGGGCAAACAATTTAGACAGATAGGTTGAGTTTTTTTCGATTTGATGGTTCACTAAGAGGAGGTGATTTTGTTGAATCGTTTAATATAAGTTCGATTTTAATCGTTCATAGGGTGAGTTACTAACAACTTTTTGCATCAAATCCTTTTCCTTTAACCTGAGTGAGTAAATACCATCTTATTTCTTAATAATACACAAATATAAAACCTGAACTATATAAAAACAAGTAAATGTCAAATGCGAGAGATGAACCTCCCGAGCCTCCTGATAAAAACAATGAAAAAGACCAAAATTCTTCACAAATCAATAGAATAAAAATCTCATACACTCCACATAGCTCTCCCCCGTTTAAAGTATACATTCTGGGAAAGTCAGGTGGGCAATTTACATATTATGAGCATAGCCAAAACTATGTTTAACTACAGGATGTAATAAAATTAACCAGAAAGGGCAAAAAACGTTTAATTTGATTGTCATTAACGAATGAGAGTCACTTTCAAAGATGCAGAAGCTGCTAACAGCTTTATTAATGAACAAGACTGGGAAAATTTGGGTTATGAAGTATATATACCAAATCACAATGTATCAAGCAAAGGTATCGTAAGATTTGTAGATACGACCCTTACAGAACAAGAAATAGTTCAAGTCACTACAACAAACATCAGTAATTGTAAAGTGCTTCATGCCTAGAGAATGAATAGAAGAGCGATCATTGATGGAAATATAAAGTACATCCCCACAGGTACAGTGTGTTTAACTTTTGCAGGTGAAATCATCCCAAGAGAAGTGGAAGTTTATTGCCTTCCAACCTTAGTAAATCCATATATAAGCCCTGTTATCCAATGCTACAACTGCTCACTTTATGAACATAGCACAAACCAATGCAAAGGCAAAGCAAAATGCCAAACCTGCAGCAAAAGCCATGAAAATAACTCAAGTTGCAATTTATATTGTATTTATTGCAAAAATAATGATCACCCATCAGTTGACAACTAATGGCATTCTCAAACATCTCTTATTACGAAGCTAGCCAATACCATGCAATTCTTCCAGTAGCCCACCAAAAAATGACCTACACAACTTCCCAACTCTAAAAAAACAAAATTCAAAAGAACAGGCCAACTCAATTCAAGTACATGAAAGAAGATTAGCAACAATTTCCTCAACACCCGGAGTAGCATCTTAGGTACAAGTAGTCACAAGCAGCACAAGCAGCAAAAAAAAAGACAAACAGGCTACGACAAAGCCTCAAACACCAAATGCCTAAGCAATCCAAATGGCAGATCAGAAATAGAAAACAAAACACATAGTGAACAGCCCCAACAACTAACAAGAAAGGAGGGAGAAGAAAACCTTCAACTTGATGTAGTACAATTAATATCATTATTATCAGAATCCCACAGAGGGCTCGTGTTAACGTTTATAGGAAATTTGATTTCAAATAATTATATTACACATCATCAAGAAGTGGTACAACCAACAGAAATAATCACAGATCACAGCACAAATTAGCCATTACTTTAAGGTAAGGGAATAATAACAACTGAGTATTTGCATACTTTTAATATATTATGCATACCGAACTATTTGGAGTAAAATGCGTCAAATAATCAACAATTGTTGAGGAATTGCTGTTACTTTGATCTAACTGGGGATTCAATTCAATTGTATTTCCATAAGCCATACCATATTCAAAAGATGCATAATGATTAGTGTCACTAAATGTAGGCGAAAGCACTGGAGTTAAGACTGTACTTTCTCTTGAGGAACATCTGGTACGTGGATGAAAATCTGAAGAGTCATCGATTTCTTGCTCATGTTGTAACTCTAGTTCTGACATTAATTGAGCAAAATTTAATTTTGCATTTATCTGCAATCGTGGTGTAAACTTTTTCACTGTTGTGGCATATCCTGAAAAAATTAAATCAATGGCATCCACCCCGTGTGTCTTATTTTTGTCGAAAGAACGTTTTTCCCTTAAGTACGTAAGTACTTGTTCAGTTCAAAGACTCGGTTTGTTCAATCCCTTTCGCGCGTTTCTTGGCATTGCTACCTGATTGCTGCTTACGTAATGAAACTGGAGTTGCCTGAGATAATAATCTTGTATTTGTGCACACATTCTGTTCAGTATGTGTTTTTCGTAATTTAGAGTCTGCTGTGACCTCATCCTGCGTCATTGTGTAGGTACAACTTAAAGTTGATTGTGATCTTTTATATGTATTACTATCAGCAGTAGTAGATTTACTGTCAGCATGGTCGCTTATAATATCCCTTATGTTAGATTCAGTTTTTGCAAAAGACATAAGAGTGCGGAAGCTCTCCATTTGTTTGCCCCATTGCCATTTATGCAATTTTTGTTGTGCACTTTGACCTGTAGAAGTCTTTATGGACCTCAAGTGCTTGGCATAGCTATCCCTTATATTCTTCCACTTTTTTTTTAGATCTACTCCTAGATATAAAAAAAGTACCCATGAATAAACAAAAACAAAACTTAGCTTTCAAGACATAATTGAGATAACTATCTATTGTCCTAAGCACTTTTATATCTTCTTGAAAGGATGTTGATTCAGCTTATATTTTATAAATGTTGCCATTGTTTGGAGGTGACCTAATTCCTCCCCCTGAAGATTCAGCTTCCGAGGGCTGCAAGCTTAAGGAAGATGAACGTCTCGAAGATGTGAGACGTCTTGAAGGTTGAAGGCCTCTTCTTGAGTGATAATGGGATGCCTGGTTCTAAACTTTCTGTATACTAGAAACAGAGCGATTATTATCAATAAAATATAAAGAATAATAGTCCAGGCACTAGGAGTATAAGTAAAAGTAGTGTCTTCTAATATGGGTTCATTCTTGAGGATTCTTTCTCGTAGGGTGTTGAGTTTGTTCAAATTAATTGGTGATAACGTGAGGTTATTGATTTCATTTTTTAATTTTGTTTGTAGAATTACTGTCTGTGGGAACAGAACTGGTTGACTTTCAAATTTAATAGGTTCATTGTTTGAGATGGTTTCTCTATCGGTAGTAATTTGGCAATTTTTAGGAATGTTAGCCAAATGTGTGCCAACTAGGTTTAATATTTCTTCTTGTTGATAGCAATGAAGTTTGATTTTGGTTTCTTTTGGTAGAATCAATATCCATTGATTTGTTGTATCTAGTATTTGGATTGTTGTTCGGGAAATTTCAATTGGCAACTGGTTGCAGGTGGAGGTAGTTTCAAAGTTCAGGATTTGAAGTTCGCAAAGGTTGCTTTTTTGGACTTCATGGAGGCTAGTTTCTTCGCATAGATATTTTTGATTTTCTAATTTTTGGCATGGGTTTTTCATAAATGCATAGTACAATTTATTTTTAATTACAAATGAATTTTCGGGAATAATGACCTTAAATTGACTCTCCTTCTTAATTGGTATAGAATAAAGATGGAATAAATCTAATTCATATGGTAATGTTATTGGTATATGTAAAATATAAATTATTTTATTATTCAATGTGAAACATGAAATTTTTATAAGTTTTTCAAAAATTAATATTTTATTTATTTCTAAGTCAACTGGCATTTGAGCTTTTCTTAAATTTTCAAATACGTTTTTTAGTATTATATATAAATCTGAATTTTTAACTATACTAGGATGCATTACTCCTAGCTTTGCAAAAGAAATAGAATTTTCAATATCTTGTAAAATTGATATTAGTAGTTCATACATATTTAAAATCTGGTTAAGGGTGTCTTTGATGAAAAAATTATTTGTGATATTAACTGTGTAAACCACCATTTCTTCAATTTGTTTTAGTCGATTTTCTAAAACAATTTCGTTATGACTTATTTGTTGCATTGTTAAATTGAAGTTGTCAATAAGGGATATTGCTAATGAATTTTGGGCTCTAATATTATTTGCTAATTTGTTTTGATTTTGTTGAAGTTGTTTTATAAGTTTGTCATAGCGTTCACCATCGCTGGCGTCCAAATTTCCACTTATTACCTTAAATACTGACCCTAGGCCATTAATAAGACCTCTTTTAATTCTTTTTGGAGAAGGCAATATTTCGTTAAGTTTGTTTTCCAATTTATTTTCTGTGAATTTCAAAATTTTAATATGATTAGAAATATCATTGATGTATTCGGAATTTATGTTTATTGATTTAGTTAAATTGGTGGATTTAGATTTTATCTTTTTAAATTCGTTAATTATGGGGTTTAAATCATAATAGTATATGACTTCATGAAAGTATTCGGTGACTTTTGCTGTACCAAGTTTTACTGGTATCAGACCTGGGTTATCTTCTAGATTTCTTAGTTTAATTGGTTCCGATAATCCGAGTATTCCGGGTACCCTGAAACGATAATTACTTATTACTATTGTCAAATGAATATAATCTCTTAAGTGGGTGTTTTACATTGTCCATATGTACTTTGCCGTGTTTTTCTGTCGTAAGCGTTTTACGGTTTTCATTGACTGTTTGTATAGTTATGGGTTTAAGAAATTTATTTGCATTTTTAGATCTCGCTTTCTTTTTTATATATACCTTTTGATCTTCTTTAAACATTGTGGGGTCTTCGCGGTTTTTATTTACTTTTTCTAAAGTGTGTTGTTTATTTCCTAATAAATCTGAATTGATTTTTGAGTATAATAATTTTGATCGTTCTTTGTGTTGATTTACATAATCATTAATTAATAATTTGTCTACATCTATGTTAAATGGGTCATTATCTGTAATGTGCCCGTTGATGACATCTATTGGTTTTAAATTTGTTGTTGAATGTAAAGAATTATTGTAAGCTAATAATATGGCATTTATCATTTTGGTTTTTATTGGTGTGGTGTTAAATCCTTGTGTTTTTAATAAACGTAAGTGTTCTATTAGGGTGGAATGGAATCTTTCGATTGTCCCGTTTGATTCTGGATGTTCTGGGGAACAAAAATGAATACTAATTTTATGGAGACCTAAAAGTTCCGTTATTACAGAATTTTTGAATTCTGTTCCGTTGTCACAAATGATTAGTTTAGGGGTACCGTGATGTGAAAAGAATTTAATTAAATTTTCGGCAACTTCTGTACCTGATTGTGCTTCCAAAAAATAGGCTTGAGCATATTTTGAAAAACTATCTACTATTGTTAAGAATTTTGAATTTTCAAAAGTAAAAGAATCTATGTGGACTATTTTAAATGGTTTAGTAGCTGTAGGTTTCAAATTCATTTTAATATTGACGGGGTGTCTATCGTATTTACACTGTTGGCAAATTTCACAATCATTGATAAATGTTTGAATTGATTTTTTCATATTTGGCCGATAATATTTTTCTTTGATACGTTTTAAGGTTTCTTCAATTCCGCGATGATTTGATTTACCTTCGTGGTAATTATTAATTGTTTCTTTAATGTCGTTTTGGTCTGTGACGTCTAATAATTTTTTAGTACATCTTTTAAATTTAATTGAGGAATGCCTAAAGTTTTGTTGCAAACAATTCGAAAATGGTTCGTATAAATTTTGATCTTCAAAATAGAGATAGTACGAGACGTCGGGAACAATATATTCTCTAATGAAATTTATTATGTCGTTATTTGTATTATTTTTTGAAATTTGAATATGAATTCTTTGTTTATTTCCGAAAAGAATTTTTATTTTTGGAATTGCTGGTGAGTGGTGGACTGAATTTATAAAAATTTGATTTTTTCCGTAGTTTACTGCGTAATCTACGATGGGAATACCTACTACAGGGTGTTCGTCTGCATTGGAGTGTACGGTATTGTCATCACTAGAATTTTGATTGTTTTGGGTATTTTCTAGAGGCGTTTCGTCAATGTTTACTGCCATTGAAATGTTGTCTAAGTCATCTTGAGGGTTTGTGTCGTTTTGTGTTTCGTTTTGTTGTTTAGAAGTGCAGGGCTGTGGCGAATTTTTATTTATTTGTTCTGGATAATTAAATTTAACAGATTTATTTTGGTAATTATTATCAAAGTCATTTAAAATTTCGTCTAAATTTTCCCAAAAGGAAGTTTCTTTTGCATGAACTTCTATTCTAGATAAACAGTCTGCGGTTACATTTGATTTGCCTTTTCGATAGATTACTTTGTAGTCGAATTCTTCAAGTCTTAATCGCCATCTTAATAATTTCGAATTTGGTTCTTTAAGAGAGAATAAATAAACAAGGGGTTTATGGTCTGTAACTAAAATAAAGGGGCGTCCATATAAATAAGGACGAAAATATTTTGTTGCCCACACAATTGCAAGCAGTTCTTTTTTAATCGTGGAGTAATTTTGTTCTAAATCGTTAAGTGTGCGTGATGCGTAAGAAATTGGCAAGTCTTGTCCTAGAGTTCCTTGTGACAGTACTGCTCCTAAAGCAACGTTAGATGCGTCTGTCGTTAGAATAAATGGTTTTTCGAAGTCAGGGTACTGTAAAATTGGTTCGCTCGTTAATAACTTTTTACAAGTCTCAAAGCAAGTAAGGTATTCGTCATTAAGTTCGATTTTTGCTCCTTTTTTAAGGCATTTAGTAAGTGGTTTTGTTATTCGAGAAAAGTCTTTAATAAAGCGTCTATAATATCCTAATAGGCCAAGAAATCCTTTAATTTGTTTAGTAGTTTTTGGAATTGGGAAATTTACAATTGCATGAATTTTGTTCGGATTGGGTTTGACTCCATCTGGGGTCACTACGTGTCCCAGATAAGCGACTTCCTTTCTAAGAAATTCTGACTTGTCAAGTTGGACTTTAAAGTTAGCTTCTCTGAGGCATTGAAAAACGGCTCTCAGTCTTTCTAGGTGTTCTTGAAGTGATGTCGAGAATATTATTATATCGTCTAGGTATACCAAACACTTCTCGTTTTGTATACCCCTTAAAATATTATCTGCTACCCTTTGAAAGCTTGCAGGGGCGTTTTTTAGTCCGAATGGCATACGGAGAAATTCGTAATGTCTATTCTCAGTGTTGAACGCGGTTTTTTCGATGTCTTTTTCTTCCATCTCGATTTGATGAAAGCCACTTGCCAGATCGAGGGTAGAAAAGTATTGGCATTTGCCGATTTTGTCTAGGAGATCCGTTATGTGTGGAAGAGGGTACTTATCGCTAATCGTCTTGTCATTGAGCTTTCTATAGTCAACAACCACTCTATATTTTGGAATATTACTAGCATCTAATTTTTTTGACACGACCCAAATAGGTGCTGACCAGGGTGAATTTGAAGGGCGAATTATTTTTGAATTTAACATTTTTTGAATTTGTTTGGCAACCTCTTGTCTATGAACAAAAGGGTACCTATAGGTTTTTGTATAAACGGGGATTTCATCGGTGGTACGTATTTGATGTTTGATTTTATTTGTAAAAGTTAACTTGTCGTTTTCGTTATAAAATATGTCTCTATATTCATGACATAAAGCTAAAATTTTTTCTTTTTCTTCTTCATTCATATGATCTGTTCTAAATTTTGAAAAATCTAATGGTTTGTCTTCTTTAAATTCAACGTTATTTATTTCAAAATTATTATTTTCATTCTCGTGATATTTTTCTACCTGTACTATTTTTGACAAATCTAATGTAACGGGGTCTAATGAACTATTTAAAATTGTTGTTAAAGCATAACCTTTTTTTGCAGTGCTGAGAGATTGAGGAATCTCGCAGCTGTGAAGTTTCTGATAAGGAATAATAATATCTCCTTGATAAATGCTTGTGGGTATTTTAATTACTTGTTTCGTTCTCGGTTCTAAATTAAGTTCTTTGTTGGTTTTATGATACATAAGCTTTATTTTTGAAAAATGTGTAATCAAATAGCCTTTATCTATATCTATTGTAGCTTGTAATGACTTTAAGTTATCTATGCCGATTAAGCCATTGGATACAGTGTGGAATTGGAATAGATAAAATTTTAATTTAGTTGGTTTTGGTAATTTAAAAATTTTTGAAGCCAAAATATTTGCACTATATTTATGTGTCGATTTTTGGAAAACAGTTGACACTACGAACGGATCGTTCTTAATAGTATTAGGATAATATTTAAAAGCTAATTCAGGATCGATAAATGATTTTGTTGACCCTGTATCTATTAAAAATTTAAGATTATATTCGGGTAAAATGATATATGGTAATTCACTTGAATTTGCAGAATTAAATGAGATTACTTCTGGGGTAGGTTTATTTAAATATGTGGGTTCCGAGGCATTTAACAAAAATTTGCATTTTCTGTTAAAGATTCAGTATTATTATTATCGTCATTATATGGTTCTTGATCGTAATATTGATCATTGTATGAGTTGTCATTAAACTCGTAATTATTATTGTAAAAATCGTCAGGATTTTCATTATTTTGATTATCGTTACTTTCTACATTATACAGCTCTTCTGCAATAAAATTGGGTGGACCATTTGCTCTGAAGCGTGTAGACTGTTGTCTATTATTATTGTTATTATTAAATGGTCGAGTGTTGCTCGTAGAAACGCTCATAGGGGTAGGAGCAGGTAATCTTGTATTTTGATTTGGTTTAAAGACATTTTTATTTTTATTTGGCTGTCTAAAAGCTTGAATATTAGTGGTGAAATGTCTTTGTATGGGTCTTGGTTGAACTGGTATAGGTCGTGGAGGGAAATTATTATTTTGCCTAGCAAAGAAATTATTTGGGGTTCTAGAGTTAAAAGAAAAGTTTGAATTTTGGTTGGAATTAGAAAAATTTGGGTTTTGATTTGGTCTAAAATCATTTCTATTAAATTGATTAGGTTTTGGAACATTAACCTGTTTTGGGAAATTTTTATTAGGAGAATTTTGCAAATAATGAGCATTTTCTTCCTGTAAAACATATTGCATTGCTTCGCTTGAAGTGGTAGGTTTCATACATCTAATAGTGGTTCCTAACGGTTCTCTTAATCCAGATAGGAAAGTTTTTAGGGCTAAATTTTGGTATAAAGATCGTTTTAGGGTCTTTGCAGCATCAGTAATTTCGTGTATATTAACATAGCTACAAAGTAGATTTAAAATATGTAAACATCTGTCGTAAAATGACTGATTACTTTCACTATTATTTTGTTTTAGCATAACGAGATCTCTATTTAAGGAAACCTCATCTCTTTGGTCAGAAAAGTTATTTGTTAAAGTAGTTTTTAGTTGATCCCATGTAATGCAACCCTGTATATTGACAACTGATTTTGCATTTCCTCTCAATTTGGAAATGATTGAATTTAATAAATAAGTGTTTAGAAAATCGTCTGGTTCGGCTCTATAATAAAATTTAAGCAATAGGGATTCACTAACAGATAAAAATCGGTTTAAATCATTCGGAGTTCCGTCGAAATCCGGAATGCAGTTTAAATATTCACTTTTAAAAATATCAGCTCTTGCATCAGGCATGATTGTTAAATTATTATTATTAGAAAATAAATTTGAATTTGGATTTGAAATTGAAATCGAATTTGAATTTGAAATTGAGTCAGTTGAAGGCGTATCTTGAATATTATTAATTTCGTCCAGTATAGACGTTAAATCGTCGACAAAATTATCAAAAATCATAAATTGTACTCACACAGTTATAAAAACGATGTACATAATCTTCCTTCTTCTTAATATATCTATGAGGGGCAATGGCTGGATTTTGGCAATGTAGTCCTCACCAGGTCCTTTGGTCCTCGCAAATTTGAGCAATTTGTGTCCCAAACCTCGATGATCTGCTTTGGAAAGGATTGAACAGGTTCTCGATTGATGGGTCGTAGTTGGGTACCTCACTGAACAAACACCTTCACAGTTTTTTTTTTTATTTTTTTTCAATGTTCGTCTATTCCGGCTAATCGTTGAAACGAAAAATTACACAATCGATTTGTATAATCCCGAAATATCCTACTGACTGCGCCAATTATAGTTTTTGATCTTTGATCTAAAAACATTATTTTTAAAAACAAATTTATTTTTATCAATACAACTTTTATAATACCGACAATTAAAATACGTCTTAACTATTTGAGCTCTACCAACTGACTAACTATCTATTGTCCTAAGCACTTTTATATCTTCTTGAAAGGATGTTGATTCAGCTTATATTTTATGAATGTTGCCATTGTTTGGAGGTGACATAATTAGGTATATACATATATGCGACTTACTGACGGCTGTCGATAACTGAGTCTTACCGATACCGATTTCTCTCCGAAACGAGTTACAGAATAGCGCTCCTGACAATCTGTCGTAGGATGGAATAAATTTATTTGGCAGAACCATCTAATGCAATGTGGAAAGAATCTGCGAGAAAATTTGATGACTTGTGGAATTTCCCAAAATGCATTGGTAGTCTAGACGGCAAACATATTACGATAAAATGTCCAAAACGCACTGGATAAAATTATTTTTTCTACCCACATGAATTTTCTATTGTAGTATTGGCCATTGTTGACGCTGATTATGAATTTATGTGTGTTGATATAGGTGGGTTCAGAAAAAACAGCGATGGAGGAATTTTTGAATCTTCTATTATGGGAAGAAGATTTGAAACAGGGGTATGAATGTCCCAAATGCTAAGCCACTTCCTGGGCAAAATTCTTCTTGTCATTATGTGCTTATTGGGGACGAGGCTTTTGCTTCAAAGCCGTACTTGATGCGACCTTATCCATATCGACAGGCACGTGTTGATATACGAAAAGAAAATTGTAATACCAGATTATGCAAAGCAAGAAGGATTGTTGAAAATGAATTTGGTATTTTGGGACAAAAATGGCGGATATTTTACAGGCCAATTGAGTTATCTACAGAAACGACTATTCTCATAGTAAAAACAACTTGCATATTACACACCTTTTTAAGAATAGGAAAACGTGATTTCAGATATTTGGAGAACTTAGAACCACCAGAATCATGTTTACAGGCATTACAAGATCTGGCTTCAGATCCACGACGTGCAGTTTCTTTGGCATTCGAAACTCATGAAAAAATCGTCAAATATTTTACCTGATTTTTAAACTACTTGTATATATTTTATTCATATTTCAGAAATATGATAAATATAAAACTTACCGCTTTGTCCTAATTCTATTCCTATTTTCTCCCAGACCTTATCCTTTTTCCTCATGTTTTCATGGTCTTCATGGCTCAAGGCATAAATTATGGGATATTGTTTTACAATTTTAACCAATTTTTCTGATATTAACGCCATTTCTTTCAAGCGAAATCCTAGCGGCAGATTGAAAAACTGTGCATGCAGCGTTCTACGAGAACAATACTGCTCTGCCGCAACCCTTGCGAATTCTGCGCAACTTGGTGTAGACACGTTCGTATAACGCCATGTCTATCGGTTCGCCGCAGTTTCGCATCAGTCGCGGCACCCGAAAGTTCCGCTCCGGTGTGGGGAACCTCCAACCTTCTATTCGCTAGGACGGAATAAGAATAGCGTGTAGCCATGTGGAAGAGTGACGGGCTTATAACCTAAAGGTCCGCGGATCGAATCTGCGCCCTTTCAATTTTTTTAAAATTTTCTTATGTGCCTTCCTTCCCTTCTCGATAAATCTCAATTATTTCCCTTGCCCTTTTCCATAAATTTCAATAATTTTCCTCCCCCTCCTCGAAAAAATAACAAATAATATGTATTCCGCATGTTTGCAGCGGAACCAAGTAGGAGAATGCGCGTTTACTGATGACATCGTCGGCAAACACAAGAAAAAATCTACAAAAGAATATTAACATATTTATTTGGCTTTTTTGGCATATACTGTCGAAAACTGCATTTGCCTCTGAATGCATCTAGTTTTTCATCAATAGTGACCAACTCTGAATTTCTATATGCAGATTTACAGCACCTAACAAATTCATCAAAAATCTGACGGATGGTGGCCAATTTGTCGAGTTTCCTTTTTTCTCGGGTATGGATGTCGTCGAATCTCGAACACTGAAGAAGAAACTCAAATCTATTGATACCCATGGTGAGGCGAAATGCTTCAATACCAGTTCCATCTCATCGCCATATGTCATTAACATTAAGATGATTTGTCTTTCGAACACCAGCAAGATAAAGCAGCCCCAATAAAGCTTTCAATTATATCAAGGTAGAGCTTACTCGTAAAAAAATTATCCATTGTTACATTTCTTTTGGATCCCCAAATTGGCTGGCAAATTCTTGGAAGAAGCGAAATGTTTGAATTGTCCAGCCCTGGTGGCTAAGTCCCAGTATAAATTTCAATTTTTGCAGTATAAAATGATTTTGCGTCAACCAGAGGATACATTTTAATGCCATATCTATTTGGTTTACTTGGCGTATAAATCTGGAAAGGACAGCGACCTCTAAATGCTTTGATGAGTTGGAATTTAAATTTTCGAAAAACTCTCTAATTGGAGCCAATTTGTCGCGTGTTTTGCGTTCTTTACGGGTTCGTTAAAGACTTTACATTATAGAAATCGTTATGACATTAACCTAATAAGGTTCTCCGTTTTTTTTTTTGCAGATCGGTTCAGTTGTGCGTATTGCCCATGGATGTATATAGGGCCGCCTTCAAGTGCTTTTTTTATCTGTCTCTCTATTACCGAATGAACAGAATTTCCTACATTCTGGTTATGTCCAGTGATTAGGTACTTGTGTGTGATTGATTTTATTTGTGAGTATTCCACAATCGCATAGTCATACGTAGCGACCATAAACTTATTCTTTTGTTGGTCACTGCAGTTGTCTGAATAAAAAACTAGGTCAAAATTTGAACCATTTTTTCTATAAACATCAGAACACAGCTTGCAATTTCCTCAACACCCCGCTTGCCTCGTGCCATAGGTAGCATTCTGTGTTTTTTGTTGCTAGTTCGGTAATTGTGAAATTGAAGGTGTTCAATTTGGATTTATAGTAAGGTACACTAACGTCAGTTCTAAACAACATAAAAAGTTGCCTTTATCCTGGTCAGGCGCTTTCAATTGATGAGGCTATGATCTTGTGGCGTGGTCGTCTGATATTTCGACAATATATATCCTCAAAACGCCACAAGTATGGAATAAAATTATTCGAGGTTACTACTCACGATGGATATATTTTAAACCTTTTAGTGTATACCGGAAAAGGATCCTTAAGTACGGGAGATGTTGTTAAACATTTAATGAAGTATTATTTGGGCAAAGGCCATGTTGTATACATGGACAATTTTTATAATAGCGTAGATTTAGCTGAATTTCTATTCAAGGAAAAGACACATGTTGTTGGAACTCTACGCGATGATAGAGTAGGAAACCCTAAAGATATGTTGAAAAAGAAATTAAGGAAAAGGGAAGCTATATGGAAACGAAAAGGTCCAGTGTTGGTTACAAAATGGAAGGATAAACGTGATGTCAGAATGATTAGCACTAAACATAAGCATGTCATGACCGAATCTGTTGGTAAACGAGGTGCTGTGAAAGTTAAGCCAGCTTGTGTTCTAGATTACAATAAGCATATGTCTGGAATTGATCGACCAGATGCTGTCATATTATTCAACACCACGGAAGACACTTCGGTGGTATAGGAAAGTGTTTTTTCATCTGTTAGATATCTGCATCTGGAATAGTTTTTATATCT
>CAJUYI010001251.1:0-38482 GCA_910591695.1 Galerucella pusilla
TCGGCAGATAACAATATTAACCTGAGGTGGGTTATAGGGCACGACAGGAGTAAAGGTAATCGCATTGCCGATTCTTTAGCAAGGGAAGCGGCTGGAATAAAAATTTTAGGACCCAGTTACACCTACAGCCTAACGACTTCGACAATTGCGAATCTAGACAAACGTTACACCCATGCTTAATTCCTTAAGAGATGGGATGGAATCAAATGATGCAGTCTTGCCAGGATCACCCTGGCGATGACTAGGAAAAATCTACGTTTAACAGTAGGATTTCTGAGTGGCCAGTGTCAACTAAGGAAACACCTCCATACTATGGGGCTAGTGGACATACACCTATGTAGGATGTGTGAACAGGAAGATGAAACTGTCAGGCATGTCTTTTGCGAGTGTCCGGAGTTATCGTCAATAAGAGAGTGTGTGTTTGGTGAGTCTTGGCCTACACCTGCCGATATAAAGAAGATGTCTCCACCTTCCTGAGAAGGACAGGATGGACGATGACCTAGGAAGACAGCTTCTCGGGAGGATGTACAATGGGTCACATGTGGCCTGAGTGCTCTGAGCCTACTCTCACCCTCCCTACTCTACAGATACAGAACAGGGTATGTAAGCTCAAGGGCGCCTAAATTACACTTTCACAAGAGTTCCAAGCGAAACGTCAACCTCCAAATATTTTTATCATAGCGAGAATTTTTGTATTGAACCAGTACCAAGAAGTACCAAAAGAACCACAATATTTCCTTCAATCACCAAATATGGCAGTCTGTGAGGAAGGGTTCCACAAAGATTTAAGTTCGATTAACCTTGAAGATAGTAAGCGAGAGACACAAGATTACAGGTGGCAGTCAGCCAGAGAGAAAATTTGACACCGCGAGTCCATTTTAGATTTTTTATGCTACCAACAAATGAGGATCTGAAAATGTGGAAGGGTTATTCAAAGCATTCAAATTTATTTTAGACATAGACAAATAATCTCCTCAGCATTCGTTATAATTTTTTACTTTATTAACTCAGCAGGTTCGTTATGTGGAAACGTCGCTAGAAAATGTTTTATTAAATATGTAGTTCACAATAACTAACGAGATACTCATACTTAGTATTCACCTCCTTTAATGATTGCGTTCGCGTAAATTGAATACTTCTAATTAGTGTTTTTTACTTTAAGCCCACATAGGAACTAAAATACACAAAAATCATAAAAACTAAATACATGATTGGTCCATTAATAGTATATTATACACCAAGGTAGTGAAGACTATTATTATTGATTTTGAGCACCAAGATTATTTTGCAAGCGGCTTTGCCCCGAGCGGAATAAGGTGCAAGGTTTATAAATGGTGTATATACAATTTTTTCCACTACTAGCCAAATTTATAACAAAAATTAAAAAGAATTCACAAACTCACCACGAGAAGCGTTTACTCCGTCGTCTGAGTGACAAGTACACTGTCAGTTTTCGATATATTATAATCGTACTCGTTATGTCATCAGTCATTTTTGATTAAGCGCGAATTTTGAACTAATGGCATTTTCATTCAAATAATTCCATCTTAGATTTCGAGCAGCAAATATGTTAAAGACAATCTCCTGGGCTTACAAAATTATGTTGCACATATTTTTGTTCAACTACACTCACCGGCACGAAAAACGGAGCAGTTGAATTTTTTTAAACAAACTTCAAATTTTAATGCTTTGTGATGTTTTATTATTATAATATCTCACACGCAAATAGAATAACATGTTTAAAATATTTTTTAACAACAATTGAACCTTTAATTGAAGTAAAAAAGTTTATTTGAGGTAAAATAATACACCCCATAGATCTTATTACTTGGCCGTAAAGTGCAAGTGCATAGTTGGCCATGAATTTTGAGAAATGTGACTGATCCAGCGTGACAGATACGTGTTAAATTTGTGCTGCGTTCATTGAACCTATAGTGATAAATTTATTCAATCTAAAAAATATGTCTGTTAATCCCGAAACAGCGGCTGCTATTGTTGCGTTGCTTCAAGTTGGGAGGAGTGAACGATATGTTGCCCGACAGTATAATGTATCCAATAGCACTGTGCACCGTATTTTTACACACTTTTTGGAAACTGGAGCTTACAATAGACGACCTGGAACTGGTCCTCAATGCAGAACTAGCGCTCGTGATGATCGTTTTATCACCTTACAAAGTCTACGAAATCAACTTCAGTACGTCCGGCAAACTAATGTAAGCGAGCGGACAGTTGGGCGAAGACTCAGGGAAGCCAACCTAACCAGTCGTAGACCTGCGACAGGTCCAGAACGTCTTAGGCATCATCGTGTTGCACGACTTCAGTTCGTCAGAATTCATGAGCACTGGGGTGAAAATGAATGGGGGCACGTTTTATTAACTGACGAGTCCAGATTTAGCTTACGGTCTCCAGATGGCCGTGAGAGAGTATGGCGAAGGCCACAGGAGCGTTTTGCTGAATGTACCTTCAGTCCTAGGGTAGGATATCAAGGGGGATCCGTTATGGTGTGGGCCGGAATTTCTCTGGAGGCACACACAGAATTGTACATACTTCCGAGAGGCTTCTTAACTGCTGCCAGGTACATTGAGGACGTTCTGCAAGATTTTGTTGTCCCTTATGTTGATTTGATTGGAAATGACTTTCTTCTTATGCATGATAACGCAAGACATCATACTGCGAGAATCACTCAACAATATATAAACGAGGTAAAAATTCCTGTTATGAACTGGCCAGCGTTAAGCCCAGATACCAACCCTATAGAACATGTTTGGGACATGCTTGGGCGAAGAATGCGAAGTCGTGTTCCTGCTCCTTTAACTTTAAATCAGCTGCGACAAGCTCTTTCAGAGGAATGGGAACTTATTCCACAAGCGGACATTCGGCACTTGATTTTAGGAATGCCAAGAAGGATACAGGCATTAATTCGAGCACGTGGGGGCAACACCCGTTATTAATAATGCGGCTCCAAAGTTTGGGATAGCAAGTCGTTTCAGTTTTGAATAATTTAAAGTCGTTATGAAGCATCAGAAATTTATTTTCGTTCTGGTTTTTTAAATTGTGACAAAAAGTTTTTTGTTCTCGTTTTTTAAATTGTTCGGAACACTTTTTTTTCTTCAAATAAAGGTTCAATTATTGTTAAAAAATATTTTAAACATGTAATTTTATTTGTGTGTAAGATATTATAATAATAAAACATCACAAAGCATTAGAAATTGAAGTTTGTTTAAAAAAATTCAACTGCTCCGTTTTTCGTGCCGGTGAGTGTATTATCCCCGAATTCTCAAAATATTTAAATTTGTCCATTATTGACCTAGGTTAATAATAGAAAATGGAGAAATTCAACTTCTCAGTTGGCTAGAAGAAGCAATAATTGTCAACTTAACAGCTAGTAGTGGAAAAAAAACATATTATTACGTCGGACATGTTCGGAGTATGGAGATCTGACGTAACATTACCATTCATAATGTTTACATCTTGAGCTATTTGAATGGAAGCTTTGGTGGCACCGGAGTGCAATTTTGATTAATGTCAAAGATAATATTTCAATACTATTATAACGCTTTACAAATTTGGAAATTACTTTTCAAAGATCAGACAGTTTACCAAGAACCAACAACTACTTCCCTGGATATATGCCACGAAGGATATTGAATCACACTTCTTAGTTAACTGGGGTCGGTGAGATTATACAAGATTTAAATTATTAGCTTGTAACAAGTTTCACAATTCACATTGATGTGTGCTATTTGAACAGACAAATCTGTGATAAGGATAATATGAAATTGGCGATTAGCCGTGTAAAACGTTTCGGATGTATTATGTAGGTAGAAGCTTCTAGGTGCTTTCAATGCCGTAAAATCAATGCCATGGAACTAAATTTACTGGAAAATATTAATGCGTTTGGATGCCTCAATGGTAATTCAACGACTAATTATCCTAACAGGTTGGGTTAATGTTAATAATTGAAAATTGATACAAATTGTTGCATAAATATTGAATTATTGCAATTAAATTGAGTATGATATGTAGATATTTCGATAGATACAATGAAATAATAATAACAAGTGTAGTTGGCTCAGAAAGCGTAAGAAGCATCAAATAAGTGGCCCCCGGAAACAGGGGGATTTATGATGGAAATAGAAGACCAAGCAATTAATCACCAACAATTACAAGAAATTTGTCATGAAAGATCTAAACATCGATACGGACAAGTGCAGAAGGTGCCAACAAACAACAGAGACGATACAACACATAACGTCGGGATGTTCAGCATTAGCTAACATTGATTACCTACGCAGGCACAATCAACTTTGCAACATCATCCATCAGAAGTTGGCCAACAAATTTGGATTAGTGAACACCTACACCCCATATTACAAGTACCATCCGAATTCGGTTCTGGAGAATGCTGATTTTAGACTATACTACGATAGGTCAATTATCACCGATAGACGGGTGACGAATAACCGGCCTGATATTGTGGTTGTGGATAAAAAAGTTAGTTTTTTCTGGTGGATTTTGCGGTACCCAATAATAACAATATTCTAGACAAATACAACGAGAAAATTGCAAAATACACCGATCTTGCAATTGAGCTAGGACAGATGTGGCATGCAGAGAAAATGCAGGTAGTAACGAGCATCGTTTCATCTATGGGACCAATTCCCAAAACTCTACAGCCAGGTCTTCACAAAAATACATACATCGATCTGCAGAAGGCTGCAATTTTAAATACCTGTCACACTGTCCGTACATTTCGAAATATGTGACTTTTGAGCCTAATCCCATTTACGTTTACACACGCTCGGGACAGGTGAACATTACCAACAAGAGCTGAGCAAGTGTACCTATGCTGTAGTTCAGTCAGTCAAGACAATCAATTGATTATAATTCCAAAAGTTTTCAAATTTTGACGTAAGGTCGGGAATGGTATAAAAACAAACTATGAAATTTTGCAACCTGTTCCGAAGTCCGGAACAGTGTTAAAAATGCAATAAATGATAATTTGCTCAGTTCTTGAGACCAAAATTCCAAAAGTTCTGCAAAGTTGGAGTGGTGTTAAATATATTATTTTACATCACGTGTCAAATTTGCAACCAATTTAAGTGTACGGAACATTTTTTGTTATTAAAAATTAATGTTTTTCTTTATTAAACTAAAGGAAAACGTTCCAAAAGTTCATCAAATTTGACAGATCTATCGGAAAAATATACCGAACGACTGTACAAATTTGCAACTTTTTACGTTGACCGGAACATGTTTATTTATAATTTTTTTAATTCGTGGTCATTTTTTCGAGAAAGGCGGTCTCGGAATAATTACAGAAGTTTTGAAACTTGGTTGCAAACTTTGAAAACATCTATTCTGATGCATTTACAAATTTGCAACCTCATACGCGATCCGGAACTTTTGCAATTTTCTTGAAGGTGAAAAAATAATAAAATTACATTTTTGCAAATTGCATAAAGTTCCGGATCGCGTATGAGGTTGCAAATTTGTAAATGCATCAGAATAGATGTTTTCAAAGTTTGCAGCCAAGTTTCAAAACTTTTGTAATTATTCCGAGACCGCCTTGCTCGAAAAAATGACACGAATTTAAAAAAATTATAAATAAACATGTTCCGGTCAACGTAAAAGGTTGCAAATGTATGCAATCGTTCGGTACATTTTTCCGATAGATCTGTCAAATTTGCAGAACTTTTGGAACGTTTTCCTTCAGTTTAATAAAAAAAACATTAATTTTTAATAACAAAAAATGTTCCGTACACTTAGATTGGTTGCAAATTTAAAAGGTGATATGAAATATTATATCGAAAACTTCCCCAAGTTTGCAGAACTTTTGGAATTTTTTTCACGACCATACAGCAAAAATTAATTTAATTGCAATTTAAACAGTGTTCCGGACTTCGTACAAGGTTGCAAAATGAGATTTATTGTCGTCTCAATGTACCATTCACTTGACCGAAGTTTGAAAACTTTTGGAATTACTAGTTAAATTTTCGATTTCGAAAGTCGATAATGACTGGATTACTGATAAAAGGAAATATTTTAGTTGATTAGAAGATTTTTGGGAGATATTCAGCACTGTAACGCTTATGTACCAGCCGCCACTGCTTTCTGATAATCCCCCCAATAAATATCCACTGGAGTGTATTTGTTGTTAGTCTAATAAATAAACCACAATATTTTTGAATTCTTTATTTCAACGTTTCGGTAGCGTTCCAGCTACCGTTGTCAAGAGAAAATAAGTAGAAATTAATTTTTTTAACCCTAACTGACACAACAGAAAAAATTTGACAACTAGACAATCAAAAATTATTTTGAAGTTTAAGATTGCAAAATTTTTGTTATCAAATTTTTATTAAGGTCCATTCATAGTAGATCATATCTGTGGCAAAATGTGAAATGAAACACTTCATTTTATGACATTTCAACGATATGATAGTCTACTAGAAATGGAAATTCAGTGAAGTGCACGTTCCAGGAACGGTTTTTATTGGGATAGCGCGTTTCTTTCACTTATATTGGAAATGTTGTTAATAAAACGCGTTTCTTAATAGTTTTTTTGTGTATGAATATTTAAGTTTTTGAAATATGTATACTCAGTTTTGTGATTTTGTGTATTGAAATTTGTATCGATTAACAACTATTCAAATTATAAATCATAAGAAAACCTGGATAAAAACTTATGATGCTATTCTGATAACGCAGGTAATTGATTATTGGAAATTTCTCTTTCTAACATTGGTAACCAAATTTGACTACAATTGGCTGATATACTAGCAACACATTTATCTGCATTTAGTTGTATTAAAGCACTTTCTTTGATTTTCCGTCTTTTATTATTGGGTTCTTTTAATATTATTTTTGATGAATCCCATTGAATTTGATGACCCTCTTCCCAAGCATGTTTTCAAATAGCTGACTTAAAGAATTCCCTATCTTTGATATATTTTTTGTGTTCGTTTATTCGTACTTTCAATGGTCTAGATGTTTCACCTAAATAAAATTTGTCGCATTCACATGATATTTGATATATGCAGTTTTTTGAAGATTGTTCTTCATTCTTTGGTTTCGTTTTTGTTAGTATTGATCTCAATGTACGCTACCGAAACGTTGAAATAAAGAATTCAAAAATATTGTGGTTTAATTTCCCAAGAAATTGAAAAAAGAATAAATAATATACCACAAGGAACATACAGAAGATATCTAATAAATAAATTGTAACGGTAAAGATAATAAAAAAATTAAGCCATCGTATATTTTGTTTCCAATACAAAGAAGTTTAATTAGAAAATTCTGCTTTCATTTAACTTTTCATTAATTATTCGAAAAAAGATCTCCGCTTTATATATTTCTATGAGGTAAAATGCTTTATACCTATTGCTAAGCCGCAATTGTATGAAAAATCATTATTCGAAATTCACTGAACAATGGGTTATTTTTTAAAAAGCCTTCTATATTTCGATCTCATCTTTTTCCGTAAAGACATCGTAGCATTTATTAAAAAGTCGTATAGGATAACGACGCTGGGATCAATCGATGATGGATAAAATAGTTTGAAGATTCCCCTTAGCTGGAATTCAAAAGAAATGGAATTGTTCCGCCATTTTGCTGCTGAATGTAATAGAAAAGAACTTAACTAAGTAATTTACACAGGGTGTATACATTTCTTGTTAATATACATAAAGTTGAATAAAATAATAGTTACGAGTGAACACTTAAGAAAATGAGAACCATTTCAACTACGTTTAGACAACGGATAGTGGCGTAGCGTGAAGGAAGTTGCAGGGTCTATGGCCCTGCGGGAGGTGTACGAAAGAGGGAGGCAAGCGTCAATGTTATTTACCAAGCGAAGCCGAAAGGGTGTAAGAAAGAAGAGGCGAGATGAAGTTGTGCTGTCGAATAAGAGCTAATAAGTAATGACAGCTGTCTAGCGTTCAGCCAGCCAGTGCTGTGGTGCCCAACCAAAGTTGGGGCAGTTAATTAGAATAATTGCTAAGAAAATCAAAAGAAAAGTACTACTAATCACATATACAATTGTAAGGAAATATCACTACCTTACACTGAGGAAATCTTGACCTTTTTTTTAGAAATTTGGTCTGGAATGTCAAAATTTCCCAGCGATTTGCGGAAAATTAATTTTCTTTCCATTATCACATTTGAAAGCTGTATCAATTTTAATTGAAAGTATACCTACAATCGTGATTTTTCTCGTAAAAACGACAACTGTGATATCTAATCGTTGATAGCGTATCATATTTGTAATTTTCAAACGTATAGAAGTAGTGAAAATAAATATAGAAACAAAGATATAAAGATAATTGAAATCGACTTGTGTAGTAAGAAGGAATGGAAAGTAATGTAGACATCGAACTATCATGAGAGGTGGACAAATACGAATCAATTAGATTACGAACAGAAAAATCTATGGAAGCTCTGAACAATTCGATTTAGTAAATCTTCTAAACATAATTGAATGTACTGGGTGTACGTCAGTGTAGTACTAGTAGCCGGCCACAAAGTGTCTCGTCTGGAAGTGCTCTTAGCGACTACATTTCTAAATAGAATGTAGGTTCACGGTAAATGACTGACTATTTTGAATTTGGCGAATGTCAGTTTTACAATATGGCGCTGGTTTTGACAATATTACATGCAATAGATATTAACTATCAGCCACAGAGTTGTATTAATGCATTACTGGAAGAGGATGAATGAAGGGGATACAATAAACGAGTGATAGTATAGATTTTGGTGTAATATATCTATTGAAATAAGACGGTCCTGGAGCTCTAGTTCTACCTCATGGATGGGGTGGAAAAATGCTCCGTTGACCTTATTCCTGTAATGTTATTGTTTATTCTCAACAATGGTCAGATAATCATCCCATCTTATCTTCCATTATTTGTTCGATATTATAAAAAGAACCTTCTTCCAACAAATGACGATTTTATAAGTTTTGTTATGGAGCTTATAGCTTACAAATGAAATCTTTTATAAAAATTCACAATTTTAGATTGAGGGTTGTTATTTTTATTCTCTTTCAAGCTGTACGACATGCATTACACAAAGGATGAAGGAAAAATGGCTCCCAAAAATACTAAACTTTGATTTTTTGACTCTTTTCCACATTTTACAGATTCTTATCCTTTGTAATTGAAAAGTCGATGACTACAAGGATGGATAAGGCAGTTAGCTCATATATTATTTATTCATGTGAACAAATTAATAAGCTTGACGTGGGAGGAAAAACATTTTTGGTTGATTATTTTTAATAGATTTTGAATAGATATAAACAAAATCGTATTCGGGATCTCACTGTAAATATATTTAATCATTAAACAGACTAACATATTCACTGTTCGAAGATTGAAGCTTTTGAACTTATGTCTCTTTTTATCGACATGGACATGGATGATATAAATTATTATATCATCTCGGATCGTTGTACTATATATCTGTCTGTTTATTACATATTGACCTGATGTGGTCTAATTAAGCCTTGATCTGAGCAAACTGATCGAAACCACCCGTCTGCTAACATTGAAGTCCTGTCAGTTCCCACACAACGTCAACTATTAACTTCAACAATGCAACGTTAGCAATCGTAGTGCAGTGAATTTTTTGATTATTTCACAAATGCTTGGTAATATCGAATCAAAATTCACCCTGAATCGATTGGTGAACATTACAATGTTCTGTCTTTCCAATCAGTCGAATTATGAGTAGGTTTTGTTTTTGGATGATAGATTTTCGTATATTTTCCCTCCTACATCACAGAACGAAAAACCTCCAAGTTATGCTAGTCAGATAATTAACTTAGCTTCAGTTTGGCTGTCAACTAGTTTGATCAAAGTGTAAAATAACGTAATCAATCTGAAATTATGTTAAACTGAGGAGTCAAAGTACAACAAACTAGTTTGAAGGATCTGGGAGCGCTTCCATTCAAACGGATAAAAATAGAGTCGGGTATCATATTGTCTTACACAGCGCTTATAGTAGTGTCTGACACAGCGCTTAGGGTAGTATCTGAACACCCTATATATAATTATATTATGATGTCCCACTTAACACTGATAGCCTAGTCAAAGTACCTACACAAAATATCCGTAAAATGCCGCAAAAAAATACAAAAAACCTGAAAATTCAAAATTGAGTATTTAAAATGCAAGGCATGTAATTTTCCGGATTATTTAACTCAATACAAAATACGCGCCTTCGAGTGGTTTAAATATGAGGATTGATATCTGAAAACACCATGTTTTCGATTTTGTATTTTGGCACCTGATTGGATACATGCAATTTTCCTATCTGTGTGTTTTGCGTTGTCATTAGTTGTTTTATTCGATATTGAAAATCTAGTGACTGACAGAAAATGTCAAATTATTAAAGAAACGTCAGAATCATTGTATCAAGAAATAATCTTGACAAATACAACTCGTGTAATTAATTATTATCGAAAATTTCTTCTCTTTTTCGAAACAAATTGTTGTTTTAGTAAACCACACTCGCGCTTACGCGCTCGTGCTGTTAACAAACAACAATTTGTTTTTCAAAATCGAAGAAATTTGTATTTCGATAATCAAACACACTTGTATCATTATCGAAAAACATTAACGGCCAGTTTTTCAATTGAATATAAAGTCTTTATTAAAATTTAATTGATGATTAATGCAAAGGAACGGTTTTTCAATGTTTTATTAGATTAAAAGTATCAATTAAACTTCTTGTTAGCTAACGTGAAGATGTGGTGTATTTTAAGAAATTAATACCTACTTACTTTCTCCGTCGGCCATTCGTGGCACCGTTCGCCGCTCTTAGAAGCCAATCAAAACGATTTTTAGCTGTCACGTATCTTAAGGGAAATGTAATTTATTTACATTTGAATTTTGAATTTCTGATTGTTTTATTTGTGAATTGTGGCAAAAAAGTGTTTATATTGTGTTTTTGGTACTTTAAAATCGTCGTCAAACATGAATGTGTACTCTGGTGACGAAGAGCCTAGACGTCCAAAAACTATACGTCCTAGACCAAATTTTTTTGAGGAATACGACAATAAAGACTTATTGGACAGATTTAGATTAAGTAAAGATACGGCAGAACATTTATCCGAGTCATTAGAAGATATTCTTTCACATTCAACTGATAGGTAAATTTAAAAATTTGATGAGAGTCAGGGATTAAATTAGAATTATTTCATTTAATCTTTTTTTAGAAACGATTGCCTCTCTTCTACTCAACAATAACTCTTATTTCTGAGTTTTGCAGCCAATGGGTCGTTTTTAAAAATATCTGGAGATTTTTGTGGAGTAAGTAAATCTGCCAGACAATTAAAAAAGTAGCACGAGCTATTTGTACTCTTCGCCCCAGATACATTAATATGCCTCAAACACCTAATGAAATAAGAGAAAGCACAGAAAAGTTTTATAGAGTAGCTCGATTTCCTAGGTGTATTGGGGCAATAGATTGTACCCATATCCGTATTAATTCACCTGTTGAGGAAAACGCAGAAATATTTCGGAATCGTAAGAAAATGTTTTCTTTGAATGTTCAGACAATCAGTGATGCACAGCTTGAAATTCAGGACATTGTAGTGAGATGGCCTGGTTCAGCACACGATTCGTATATATTTCGAAATTCTAATGTGCATAATTTATTTGAAAATAGACAAATTGGAAACAGTGTAATTGTTGGTGAATAAATTTTAGGTTAACTCTTGTTCTTCTTTCCTTTTAGCGACGATATTACCAAAGAAAAAGTAAAATATTACTACATCTCTGGCGAAAACTTTACAGTATCTATTGCCAACCTTCAGAAAATATCCTAAATATTAAATTACTTAACTGATAATTAAGAGTTGTTTGAAAAACAGTACCTTGTTGTTAAGTATCTATCATTTTTAATTAATAGTTAGGTAATTGAAACTTAAATAATATATTGAAAAACTGGCTGTAAGTACATTTTTGTTTTTTCACTCTAATTGTTCAAATCATGAAATTACAGGAAAATGCTCGAATCAAACATTGTAGCTAATAGATTTATCTACAATATTTGTCTGAACATTTTTTTCGTATCTGCATTATCTTTCAAAATATGCGAAATTTCCCTATTAGTATTTTTGAACATCAATTTTCATGTTTTTAATTTTACGATAGTGAGTAAACAATGACATTTAGAAAAATTAATATAAAATGTGTTCTAAAATGGGGTATCTACAAATACATTGGAAACATTTTTTTTTTGTATTATCATCGATTTTACACGTAAACCTCTACTCAAAAGTCGTTTTTTTACCAAATTCCTCTAATTAACACTAATAAATTGGAGAATTGAATTATATAACAGCGTACTTCAAAGATTATTGCGTAATCATCGAATTTTATTTGAAATTTTTTCTTGTATCTTCATTTTCCACAAAGAAACATACGATATTCCACGTGAACCTTCATTGAACCTTAATTTTTTTGACCCCACTTCATTTTGATTATGGTTTTAATAACAGACTCTATTTTCAATGTGATTTGTTGAAATTTTTGTTGTTGATATTTTATTATTATTATTGTTGTTGTTATTACGCGGCGGCGCGTATAAGCCACTCTCTCACCTTCTTCTTCACCTTTATTTGTGCTTCATTCTCTTTCTCACCTGAGCCATAGGTGTGTTCTTTTGTATCGCGATCACTTCTAAATTGGTTCATTTTAAAGTTCACAAATTTTCAGATACTATCATAAACACTAAAAAAAGTTGTAGGAGGTTTGTTGAAAGACGTCTGACTTAAGTATTCATTGTAAATAATTATGTATTATTTTAAAAATCTGATATTTATATAAAAACTGTATAGTAGCTTCGAAATAGGTTCATTATAAAGTTCACAAATTTTTAGATTATATCATAATAGTATATTACGTAACGTGTGTGGTAAGAAGCATTTTACGCACGAATGGGAAAGTTACGCACAATGCCGCGTACTTGTACTTGTACTTATAATTTCAAAATGTCAAAGTTTGAAACCATAAGTTTAACTGAAAAATGTTATCTTCATGCACATGATGAATTGTAACGTTATTGCAGTATTAAGTAACATTGTTTTTATCAAAAACTTACATTTCTCACAGAAGTAATAGGAATTAGCGGTCCACCGTTAGCTCGTTATCTTTCAAAATATGATATTAGGGATGCTACCATCTCCTTGCAACCACTTGATAAAGAATCATGCATTGCGACGCAGTGTTCGACTTCGACAGTCTCTTTTAAATAGTTATGAAAATAACAGATTATATCTTACACAGTAAATAGCAAACTATAAAATGTTAATGAAAACGACAAACCAACACAAGAAATTCTGATAAAATTGTCTGATTTTGACTACATAAGTCTGGCAACCCCGGACACTGCAGCCAACTTTTGGACCGTAACTTCCCCCTTTATATAATTAATTATTCCATTTACACTTTGGATATTTCTATTTTGTCCAGTGGCTGCAATTGTTACTACAAATGTCAAAATTGCAAACTTATCGTTAATGAACTATATGTGTACTTTGACAAGGCTATGATTGTTTCGCCAAAGAATTGTCTACAAATAACAATATTCTATTAGAGTTCAGAAGGATCGCTATCATACAATTCATATGTATACCTATAGTATTCCAAATTGAAAATAAGCATTCAAGCAGATTTTTCCTTACAATTTTATTCCCACTTATTTATTATGTAGTGTATTTGACTAATTTAATGCAGATGCTGCTGCGTCAAGATTTGCGAGTCAATTAGCGAACGTCTATTCCATTGTGCGTGTTTTCAGGACAAGTGGTGTGGGTGGTGTTGTGTTGTAGACAGGGGTTCTTCCGCATTGTAACATCTACCACTACGACTGACATCGGGAATGTGATTTAAACATAAAACACGGAATCATATTACATTCCTCATAACTGCACTGCACTACGAGCGCGATAATGTTACGTTGTTGACGTTGATAGGTGACGTTGCTTGGTGAGAAATGACAGCGCGACGGCCGGATTGCATCCCGCTAAGAGCAGGTAGAATTTTTACCATCCGAGTTGCATCCCACGACCATCCGAATTGCATCCCATTAACCAATTTTATTTTAGCAGCAAAACTAATGTATGTTCTGATAATAACCAACAGCGTTATCACGTTTACTTAATACTAAATAATACTTAATCAATTGTAACATTCAAAATGTTTATTGACACATAAACAAATGTTTACTTAATACTAAATAATACTTAATCAATTGTAACATTCAAAATGTTTATTGACACATAAACAAATGTTTACTTAATACTAAATACTAATGGGGTATTAAGTAGAGATTAAGTTTGATGGTTGCATTTAAAAAGGGCTGACGCTTATACTTTACCAGTAGTTCAAAATTCTGATTCGTTTCGCAAAGATCGTAGTAACATTTTGTAGTTATATATTGTGTGATTTTGGTGAAAATATGGAGATCAATACGGTTTTAAGTGAAAAGGGTAAAGTTTTAATTGTTATTCAGGGGTATACATTCTGTTTTCAAAAAATGTTAGGTAAAGATACGGTGAAGAGGTGGCAATGTACAAAACGAAATTGTAAAGCTTTTCTTAAAACAAATTGTGTAAGTGATGAATTAATTGAATCGGTGTTAAATCACAACCACGAGAAAGTGCCAGCGGAAATTTTAAACAGACAAAACATTAGTAACTCTGTTAAATGTGCTGCTGTAAGTGACATGTGTGAAAAGCCAATGAAATTAATTCGGAATGAAATAAAAATAGGGAGATAGATACTATAACAACTAAGGATGTAGAACGAATTCGTAAAAACATTCATAGTGCAAGATCATCAAATGGTTTAATACAGGTTCCAAAAAGCGTAACAGAATTTCACAATTCAATTGAAGTAGTCCCCATCGTGACCAATAAAAATGAAAATTTCTTGTTGAGAAACGATAAAGAAAATAACATCATTCTATTTTCTTGTCAAACCAACCTTAATTTATTGTCTTCTTCTTCAGATCTTTACGTGGATGGTACGTTTCAGTATTGTCCAAAATATTTTCTACAATTGTTTACCATTCATGCTTTAAAAGATAATACCTATATTCCCCTAGTTTTCTGTTTACTTCCTAACAAACTCTCTTTCACATATTCTCTTGTTTTTCAATACTTAAAAGAAGAGTGCTTAAATCTAAATATTCCTTTAGCCCCTAAAACCATAACCGCAGATTTTGAAATTGCAATTCATAAAGCAATTTCAGAAACTTTTCCTTTGGCATCTATCCGTGGCTGTAAATTTCATTTGGGACAATCCTGGTATAGAAAAATTCAAGCGGTTGGCTTATCAGTTCCGTATCAAAATAAGTCAGGCCAATATGACGAAATTTCGAAGTACTTGACATACATCTTTGGTTTATCTTTTCTTGACCCTAAAGATGTTGGAGAAGTTTACGCTTTTGACTTGGCTGCAATCCAGCCGGAAAATGACAAACTAAGTGAATTTTGCGACTATCTTGTCGAAAATTATATAGAAGACAACGCGACATTTCCGCCACATATTTGGGCTGAACATTCAGAAACTCTTCAACGAACAACAAATGCTTGTGAATCTTTTCACTCCAGGTATAATAAATCCTTTTACTGTGCTCATCCAAACATAAATGTATTTTTAGATGTACTTTTGCAGTTTCAGATCGACACATACATAAAAATTAATAGTGTACACCTTATACCAAAAGTTCACACCAATGTATTAAAAAAACGAGATTTTATTAAAATGAAAATTAAAGAGCTAGAAGAAAATATAATTACAAAGTTTGAGTTTGTTAAAACAGTTTCGTATAGGTGTAAACCTAAGGTTTAGGGTATTTTTAGTTATTATTGTACCTTTATGTATGTTATGAAAGATTGAACCTCTTAACCTATAATCTACATAAAAAAATGTTAAGTGCAAAAGTTTATTTTATTTATGTTAACTAGATATTTTACGTTTAATACATTTTTATCCTTTTTATGTGTATCTTTTTATTTAAATTGATTTATTTCCAAATATATAAAATACAAATAATTACCTAAACTTTTAATCGGTACATTGATTTTTAAACTATATTTCAAGAATTTTAGCACAAATTGGCAACGTTGCGGCGCAGTTTACCTGAAATGGTGTTATTAATTAGTAAATACCTTTTTTCGAGGTGGGATGCAATTCGGATGTGACCTTTTCTTGGCCAGGTAAAAGTTGAATTTTTGGGATGCAATTCGGATCTCGCCATGACAGAACGTCAATGAAAGCCGGCTCGTGAATTCGAGCAGAGTGTTTAAAGTTAAATATGGTCATGAATAAGCTTGGTTGAGTGGAATCCTTGTTTATATATACGCTAATAAGCAAGGGTGGAATGTAGTTTAGCGATTCGAAATACGTGATATATACACAATTGACTGTCAATTCTACTGATTTCCATTAAGCCATTTAATAATTATAAATAGAAAACCATTTTCAATTCTCACTTGAGAGCCCTACAAATCTTCAAAGAAGGGCGTAAGAAAAAATTTTTTATATGAAGTACTATAATTATTTTAGTTCCTCTATCATCTCCCAAGTTTTTAGTACGAATTCTTGGGACACTATGTATAAAAATGACTCGGGTTTTTTTGATAAACTTATTGTCGTTTTGAACTTCAATGTAATTTTATCTCTCCAACAGTACCTCGTAAACGATTAGATCAAATACAATATAAAATGCAATTTTCTGGTCGAATCAACAAATAACCAATATTTCATCAATCGGTTGTTAGGTAGGCTTCGGCAGACATGATTGCAGCAAGACAATGTATCCATTCATATCTGTAATCAAATATTGGCTGATATATTGTAAATCTCTAGAGGTAGTTCCTTTTAATCGCTGGAGTGAATTGACATTACATTTGCATGAATGTATACTTCCTACTTTAGTTGTTGTATTTATCAACCTAGTGTTTTAACAAAGAACCTTTTGAATAAAGACCGATTGTGATCTTCATTTCCGAAAACAAAAGTGTAATCAGGCTCGAAGCTGTCACAATGAATATATCTTTCCCTATTACACTTTACTTTCCACCGCCCCTGATTTTACGACACCCCTTTATCACTAACGAACTCCAAAAGTGTCTAACGAGGTTAAAAAACGATACTCTATCTTTGTTTCCGTAGTATTTCAAGCTCATTATTTAAAAGCGACACTGGAGCAGTGTCTTAAAGTCTCTTTTTTTTCCACCCTTTATCAATTATCAGGGCTGGTTTAGTATCATTTAAAATTACCGGAGATTTACTAATATTAATGTACCTATTTTTGGTTATCGTTTTGAAAAGCAGATATAACATACATCCAGGTGTAGATTAGATTAGATTAGAATTGGAGTGGCTCTTTGTCCTATCCCACTTCGACCTTTGCAGATCTATTCTGGTCCTCCCCATATTCAGAGCTCGATATCTAGTTTAATTCTTCTTATTAGACTCAATAGCCTGGATACCGCGTCCCTTGCTTAGCTCTCTGCCCTCGGTTTTTCTTCTCCGATCAAGTGAAACCGCACCCTTGCTAGGCCTTCGCACTCACAGAGTATGTGCTCAGCGGTTTCGTCTTCTTCCTGGCAGAACCTGCATAGGCTGTCATCTGTTAGGCCAATTGTGTGCATATGTTTCCTCAGCCTACAATGTCCGGTTATATCCAGGTGTAAGTATCTTTTTAGCTGTCTCAAATCATTCGAGAATAAATTTCACTGGAGCTTACGACACAGCTTGCAAGTACAGCGCAGAGCACACCAAATTGGAGTCTTTTATATGTCTATACTATCACAAAAAAAATGGTAGACATCAAAATTGTGAGAAATCTCATGCCCTATAATATGTTAAAAGTGGATTTGATAAAGTTTTTCCAACCCTCAATTTTCAAAATGATAAAATTAAGGTATAATAATGAAATAGAGGAATACAAAGGAGATACTTCTAAAAATGGTATTTTTACGTTAAAAACGCAAAATGGATGCCGTGGAAACTGACTTAATATACCCATATTTCTTTATTTATGAACATTAACAATTTTGACAACAACAATTTGACCTCCTGGATTTATTCAAATTATTACTTACTAGGCTGTTTCTTATATTTTCAGAATAAAATATTGTTTTATGCAATGAAACTTTCCCAATCCAAACCTGTCAATAGTCAGTCTTTCTCCCTTTAGTCCGATTGGATTAATTCTCCTGAGAGACGCCGAGAACAAACAAAAATCAGAGTTGGCAGTTAATATTGGTTTTGACGCTTTGAATGGTTGTCGCTTGTTTCTCGTATTTATTCAACACATTTATTCATTAAATACGTGATTCAAGTGCTTGATATTTTTGAAAGAAATATGGCAGATAATAAATCAAAATATCTCGGTATCTTAATTAAAACAATATAAATGAAGTAATTAAAACTTATCGATGGGAAATTTGTAGATTTCTATGGTTCTTACTCATTTCTGTGGTTCTTACTCACTTCTATGGTGCTTTCAAATCTAATTGTAACTTATTTCTATGGCTCTTACTTATTTCTATGGTTTCCATTCATTTCTATGGTTCTTCTTCTTTTTTATGGTTTTTACTCCGAGTTAAATTATTCAGTCAGTGTTACATCGACTTGTTGAATATTATGATATTTCTCAACTAATTTTAAGACTACATAAAAACTGCTTGAATTGGAAATTAAAAAAACATACAAAAAGTGAAGTCTAGGTTAAATGGGATCCGCTGTCTGTAACGTCACCGTTCAAAATTATGCAGGCAAAACTGTTTAGAAACAAAGTTCGCTCTAACTAATTAAATGACTAAATATTTAACCAACTAGAGTGAGATTACCAGCGACATTCTATTAGTGAAAATTTGAGGAATAGTAAACAATAGAGCGCAGAACATTCAAAGAGATGACAATGTATCAACGGAAAGGAGTGTACATTGGTGTACATTGTTCCGAATTATCACGCTGACTGGCATTTGAAGCATAACTGCACAAACAAATATTTTGGCTATTTACATTTTCAATTGATATCATTATACTTTGGCAAGTTTATCTGAAGCCGTGGAAGGAATGCAATCGAAAACATTCGATATTGCCACGTTTAACTATGAAAAAGCTGAGTGCTAAGTATGTAGTGATAATAATTAGAAAAGGGACTTTTTATTATTAACGATATTAACTATAAGATTAAACGTTAATTCCTTGATGTGCTTGTTTCCTTGGATTTTTTCTTTCAACATTATTTTTTCAATTTATGAATATTGAAAGATGAGCACTTTTCCAAATTTGCTATGGGTTTCTTCAAGCTCTGGCAGCGGTGTAGGAAAATCATAATTACCACACCCTCCGAATTACATAATTCGTGACTTTTATCGAAAGGCCTGACCAGATGACTTCTTATTGGCAAGGCGCGTGAGTGTGTTATTCCCTCTCACTTCCTCAATTGACTGATATTGATTTATCCAGTGGCGTTGGTATTATCAGTGACCTTTATATTTTTAGTTTTACTTGGTAAAATAGGTACCGTACGCCATTTGTACGTTTATGACAGATATGCGCTATGTTTCCTCGCCTCTTACCGATACCCCGTAGCTTTAGATAAACTTACCAAACTATACTTATCTAGTTTAATTAAAATAGGAGCTGAGCATTTGGGAGTTATTCATTAAACTGTAACCGTAACCGTAACTATGTCCGGAAAAAAAAGCTTGCAATTGTCATAGTCTATAGACCATTCCAGAATACGTGACTTTGACAGATCGGTCATATTGTGCTGTTGGGCAACCAATCGGAGTTGAACCTTGTTTAGTGAAGTATTTCAAAAAAGCTTCTGGTGGAGTCAGTTGGTTGTCAGACAGACTTTGTAATATTTTATTTGAATAATAAAAGATTTCCAACTAACTCGCAGTCGGTAAACTATCTCTAAATTGAATGATGAATTAAAAAGCAATCAATGAAATTGGTATAAATCGCAACTGTCTGGTACTATCTACATTTGTTACAAATTTCTTCACAAACTCCAATTGTTAAAAATTAAAATTGATTCACTATTTATTTATATATCAGCAATTTCATATCATGAGAATAATCAAAATTTTCATCACTCAGTTTCATTATTAAATTCGAATTACATCTGGAAATCGTGAATATTTGTAATTTATCAATACATCTGCTACCCAAAGGCCAATATCAACAGAATTTAAATAAAACTAACTATTCGTTACAGTTTATTTACTTTATAGCTGGAAATGATAATTTTACGTGTAGTGTGTGCTACATGCCATGCTTCGAATGAAACCCGGATTATTCCAGTATGAGTGCAATACCAATAACACAGATTTATTCTCATAACCATCCATATTATTATGTAGCTTGGATAAAGCGAAATTGAATCAAATTGTTATAATGTGTGTTGGTATCATTTTTCTCATATCGTAATTGGTCAGTGGGCTAGATTAAATATGATAAGAATGAGGTCCACCAAATTTACGACTGAATATTTCATATCGTTTTTTGGCAGTAGCCTTTCGTCGCCTAGTGCAAATAATCACATATTTGCCATAAAATGTGTTCTAGCTAGTTGTGCCTCTTTCTTCTTCTGATTGGATTTTCCACTGATATGACATTTGACATAACATAATGACATGAATGAAATGATGACTTGCCAAAAGTTCTTACAACAATACAAATAAAAAAGTCATTAGGTGCCGATTACGATTAAATACTATTTAAACCTTACTAAAAATATCTAAATATGCAAAATTATATTATCATAATTGAATACTGTTCTTCTAACAACACAGGAAATTCATTGGCATGGGCACATGACAAGTGGTTTTCAAGGATCCTAAAGAATCGTCTTCGTTTTGCTCAAAAGTCGTGACGACTGAGGCGTCACGCACAAGTTCTTGAAGCCCAAATAAACGAAAGCAACAATTAATGAACAGAACAACCTTCTTATTTTCTTTCAATATCAGAAAAAGTGAGAACTCGTTATTTTTCTTCGACTTTTTCAACTGTCTCTTCTGTAAACCTGCTGTTCTATCATTAACTGTTCGTTTATCTTTATCCTGTTGATATTGTCAGTATCACCAAATGTAGATGGCGGGACATGTGATGATTGAGCGGTGACAAGTAATAGTTACACTGAGACATGTGACGATTACGCCTCTAACAAAATTAACTCAACCCCGCTGGGGATATTTTCGCTCCTTAAATTGGTTATGTAAAAATTATGAGCGTTAGTTGATGGAAAAACTTTTTTTTTCAAATGAATTTTTGGGCGTTTCCGTATAAATAGTTTACATCAAATTATCCCAGTTCAAATTTCAATGTTTCCCTTTCAGTGAATAAACAAAATGTTCATTTATACAGCCTGAATATTTTGTCCAATGTATTTTGAAATTTCACGAAGCATAACCAAACAACATTTGTATCGTATGGCCAGTTGGGTTAATAAAAAAATTAGATTATCTGTATTAACCGGATGGTAATTTGATTTTTCCGTATCCCGACTATTGGAGTTTTTTCGAAAAGTTTAACCTACATTTATGATTCTCCATGAATTCAAGTTTTGTAGATGTATTTATTGTTATAATGTGAATGTTCACAATGCTAAAAAACCTGCACAAATCTTAGGTTGTGGGTGGTAGTCATTAACTGTCATTCTTGTCATGATTACCTTTTATTGTTGGCCACACTGACATCAAACTGCACTCTATCCACTCATGTGCCTTTTCGGAATAACGAATCATGTAATAACAAGTATTTATCTTTAATTTAAAAAAATATAGGAACGTTGAAACGAATAATATAATCCTTTTCAATTCCGATATGACTATAAATCGTTTCGCGAACAGCAATCAGGACATTCGTAAAACATGTGTGACAGGTCAAAACCAGCAACTGCATATACCACAACGCCATGGTAACATGTTCTGTCGTGTGTACTTTATACTTGCTATTGTATTCGAAAACGTAATATCCACAACAACGCAAAAGAGGAACAAATACGACATTCGGTTATATTCTCTGTCATCATTTCCACGTCCCTGTAATTATAAAAGCTCCAGCTGGATAAACGAATAATCTAGAAACATCAGCTTTAAAGCTGTCCGCAGATTTATGTTTGTTTAATTGCCCAGGTGACAAAAAATTTATATTTCACATTTTATTACGTTAGCGATTTGATGTCGGTTACGATTAAAATCAAATTTGTCTGACACGAGATTGTTCAATTACAACACTGACAAAAGAAAATTATGTTTGTTCATGAACGATTGGTGTTTAGGGTAGGTATTTAATTTTTAATCTCATCTTAATAATTGGAAAATGGGATTGATACGGGGAAATCAATAAAAGACAAGAGAGGAATCTGCTCCACTAAATGACTACTGAAGAAAAGTTTGCAATCTTGAAATAAAAAATGATAGAAATATACTAAACACGAGGTACTACGATCAATACGGTTTTTTAGATATATTGAAAAAATAAGAAGTCGGTCATTGTATATAGTCAAATGCAGTCTTATCATAAAGACATACTCACCCTTTTTGTTTTCTTTTATTGCGTTTAATTATAACTTCCAAATAACTCCAAGAGCTCATCCATATCTCAAATGTGGTTGTATGAAATTCAAACCAATGGTTCAATAAAACTCAAAGTCCAAACCACAAAATTTAATAAAAGTTCCTCAAAGGACACTTATGATGCGCTACTAGATTTTTTATTTCAGTCCATGTGCTACAGTGAACAGTTAACATAAAATTGTTTAAAAAATTTTAAAATCTTTAATGGATAATTTGATTATTCATCATGCTACTTCTTTTAATAATGGTTGTTCTAACCTATCATATAATAATTTCAGTGGCTAGTTTAAGTCGTTTGAACGACTCATCGTTAATGTTGGACATTGTCGTGATGTTCAGATTTTAACAAAAATCCCAATCCCAATTGAATAGTCCTTTCGGACAATTTAAATGTAAATTTAAAAATAAAAATTAATGTTCACTAAACCCCCCCTTTTGGCATAGTCCATTAGGCCAACATTTTAATTAACTTTAAATTAGTTTAATATTTCCAATGTTTTTTCCATTTTCTTTTCTTTCCTTACCACTCAAATAAACTTGTAATTTATTTGATATAAATATGTTTTAACATATTAAAATTTTAACGTTTTTGGCAACAACCTATTGTTCTTTGGATTATACATTTCATACAGCCTGATGATGGTAATATTGTACCGAAACTAGTAGCGCATCATAAGTGTCCTTTGAGGAACTTTTATTAAATTTTGTGGTTTGGACTTTGAGTTTTATTGAACCATTGGTTTGGACTTCCAAATAAAATCCGTAACATGAATAAGACAGACTTATACAATTTTGACGGGGGGAAAAAAGGATATGTATTTAGTTTTCAG
Source organism: Galerucella pusilla (assembly GCA_910591695.1). NCBI lineage: Eukaryota > Metazoa > Arthropoda > Insecta > Coleoptera > Chrysomelidae > Galerucella > Galerucella pusilla. The sequence goes on from CAJUYI010001251.1 coordinate 23,446, forward strand.
CGATTCTGAAAAGCCTTTCACCAGCGAAGTTTTTATTTAAATGTCAGTTTTGTGACTTTGACAAAGTGACAATATAAATATGAGGAAGCAATTTTCCGGTATTTTGCATCCTCAAGCAAAAAAATGGTACTTAATCTGCTAGATTATTTCGAGAGTGAATGAAAAAGTGGAAATTCGTCGACCAGTGTGCAGGAAACATCAACCATCATTATTTCCTCCGGGTATATTTGTAATCTCACATTTTGGTAACCTCTGTGTCTTCTGATTTGATACATATGGTTGGTGACCATTGAACCCCCACGATAAGAGCGCTTTTGACTATACTTATTTTATTCATCATGAAATATTAGTTTCATTCTTAGACTGCCAGACTTAGGGCAGAGATGAAGTTATTGATAGAATAATTGAAGATCATAATTATTCAATAAACATTATTCCCAGTCATCTGAATAATTGTATTTATTATTCTGTATGCTTTGTGTGTGTGTTGGTAGATATGGCATCAGCTCTCGCCATTCGCCACATACTATTTTAAGTCTGGAGGAAATTTAAGAGGAATTCATTCTTATATTTTAACAATGGTTATTTTTATGTATCTGACTACAGAGTCCAGGATAACTTTGATGTTTATTTATTTCACTGTGGTAATATTTGCCGGTAGCTGGAATCCATTTTCTATTAAGTCGACCATAAATGGGCCTTCTCAGTAATTTTTTTCATTGGTTTAAATTAAAGTATTTCATGAAAAAATGCCCCCTTATTTTCTTATTTTTTTGGAGCTTGATTTCTATCCTGAAAAAAACTATCAAAAGTGCGGAAACAAGCGCGCTGTTTGAACGTGACGTCACTCCTCCCTCCTTCGTGACGTCAAAGAGCCTACGACCTTGAAAACGACAGACTGTTATTTCCATAGGATTGGTGAAGTTTGCTTCCCTGGTTTTCGATTATGTAACCATATAACCTCGAAATTGATATTCTCTTTCATTCTGGATTATTTGTTATTGTTAAAATAACAATATAAATTGCACAAACGAAGTATTCATTTACGTTCCTCGAGACGAAAATCATAGTCCGAAGAAGCAAAAGCTGAAAAGAAGTTGACCAAAACGAGGAACATTTGCTTTTTCGTTGGATGTTTTGGCCTCGGCCGTAGCCGTAGCAGCAATTAGCCAGCCATTCTGACAATACTGCTAACATAACTCCAGACCTTATGACGTAACTTGCCCCAAGGTCAAACGCGTGTTCAAATTACCCTAATATTTGTTCATCTTTTTATTCAGCTTTGTGACATTCATATTCAAAACAAAGCTGCACGAAGTGAAAAATTATCAGTAAGCTTTCAAATAAAATATTTGTTTTGAGATTAAAGCATCTACTGAAAAGGCCCATTGTTCAATGGAGGAACCATAAGTTAGTGCATACGAAGAATAGATTATTTAGATCGGTAGTTCTGTTATCATGACATGAACAATTTAATGAAGCAATTATATTAGTCTGTGGAGTTGTGCTGGGAAGCAGCTCTGTTTAATTTGATTCTAATAAGCAGATTTAAATTAAAATGTAATGTTGGGTATATTGTCTACTACTAAATTCTAAGTATTATTCCTATTTTTCAATTAATGAGTTAAGATTAAAAAAGAGCTTTTAATACCCTGAATGAAATAGTTTCCAATAATAGACTATGAGCCCATGGGGAAAAAAGTGTCGCGATTTGAAACAGCAGCAAACCCATTCAGAACGATAGTTTATCATGCCACCATTGGTTCCAGCACTATGGCGTATATTTTCTCTTGTGCAGAGAAGCGCAGTGGAAAACTGAACATTTCATTTTTCACCCACTGAAACCGTGTTATGAAACTGTACGCCGTTTGTTACATTTGATAGTAGAACCATTGGAGATCGGTCCAGACTATGGCGTTCAAAAATAATCGTTCGGAAAATCTATAAAAATTTTTAAAAACATTCATTTTTCACCCCCCGAGACCGTGATATAAAACTGTACGTCGTTTGTTACATTTGATAGTAGAATCATAGGAGATCGGTCCAGACTCTATGGCGTTCAAAAATAATCGTTCGGAAAATCTATGAAAATTTTCAAAAACTCTTATTTTTCACACCTGTGGAAAAAATATTACTAATCAAAAGACTTTCACTTGGTAAATAAATTTGCGAAAATTTTTTGCAGTTGGAACTTAATGGGTTTAAAAAAATACGTAAAGTAATTTAAATATCAATGAACATCATACTTTTCGTTAAAAATCAATGTTGAAGTTTCAATGTCGCACATAACAGAATAAGGTTTGGTAATACATTGTTTAAAATTTAAACAGGCTAAGTAATTGGGTTAGTAGCTTGAACGACGTTGAAAATTACACACTAAAAATTACAACATAATTTGCTTAATTAATATACAATTCTTACCATCCTGATTATTTGGCGCCAGTTCTTCCAAGGCCTCCGCCTTTCTCTTATTTCAAGAAAAATTAACCATTTGTTTAAAGCACGGTTGATGATAAAATATATTGTCAGCATTGCTTGGTATCACAATACTAGAGACGACAATAGATCTTCTTGTTTGTGACATTTGATAACTACTTTCGCCATGATCTTTGACCAAGGATAATTATATATTTAGACACGTCCTGATCCCTCATTGTGACTGTAATTTTCAATCAGTTCATAAGGTCTGAACACGACCCTATCGGAATACACTCCCAATTTAATAACTCTCAGTGGTGTGATTGAGGCTTCTAAAATGCTCGTCCCGTGAATTATTAATCAGTTACATGTTTGTTTTGCATCTTTTTTCCTCCTACATATATGGATTGATTAGAGTGAACTTCACCACTATTTGTTTCTAGTAAATAAATTCTCAATAAATAGACCAAACCAATCCGACCAACACAGTTAACTATTGATATAATTTCACGTATATTTGTTTTTTATATTTATCAACATATTGGAACAAATACCAAACAGTTAACTGTGATTATTATGAGTGTATATTTCTACTCCTGTTATTTGCTAGAGGAAAATAAAATACGCGATAACAAAATTTTATGCGGGCCTACATCATAGGCCTCCATTTTATTTCAATTTAAATGTTGCTTTACACTTTTTCCCTTCAATAAATTGTCATCAATTTTTTTTAGTTTGATTTGCGATTCTGGCGCAGTGTTTTTAACTCTAACAAACCTCTATGCGTGTATTAGTCAAGAAAATGTAGAAGTGTGGATACCTACAATTTCATAACTTTCCTTTTATCGATTGCAAAGGTAATCCCTTGGTGCGAGAGTAATTATTTTGATTTTATTTTGTTAACCATAAAATGACCTATACGCTTCTAGCGTATTGATGTAACACTTAAAATTTTGAATTCAGTATTCGAAACACAACACATACTACTCTAACGCCTATTTCTCTGTTTACCATTGTGAATTTGACAAACGTCGAATCCTGGTATTGTGTGTTCGTTGGATGAGGTGATTCACAGGAGCGAAGAGCTACTTTCTATGAATGCCTCTTGTCTTTGCACTTTAGTTTCCATTTCAGTCACTACCTCGATTTTGAGTTTCTCGCTTAGAATCGTTGCCAGAGATATACAGAGTTACTTTTAAATATGAAACGACTGAAGTATTACGGAAACAACTTGTGTTTTTTCACTAGTAATACCACTAGAGGTCAAATTATATTATCCCGAGTCTTTGACTCGGGATAATTTTCTAAACATAATCATGAGCGTCAAAAATTTCCGGATTTATTCGGTGAAAAAATTCCACACCAAATGTGTTCATTTCTAAATCAAGAACAATCATCCTGCCATAGTTTATACCTAATAATTGCGTTTTTGATATAAATTATAACTGATAGTATTTCACCAAATCTTGCATCAACAAAAGTTTGCCAAATATTCTCGTATGTCCAGCTCTGATGCAAGATTTGGCGAAATATTATCAGTTATAATTTATAAAGTTTTATAAGCAGCTGAATTTTGTGTTCTTTAGGTAAACAGTCGATTTATTTTTTAAAAAGATAAAATTCTCCATCAACTTGATATTTAAAATTCCCGCTGAATTTTATAGTTCCTGCGGCCAAACTTCAGATGGCAGTTAAAACAGTAGTCACTGCTGACAACAAAGGAGGTTGAAGTATTTCATGATCAAAATTATCATGTGAACAAATAAAAATTAGATTGTCAAAAAAAATATTCTGTCATTATAAACGTCAAAAAAATTTCCAATATAATTCGCTGTTGGGTAGGTACCCAAGTGGAAAAAATTCCCACTAAAATTCATCCGTTGCGATGGTGATCTGTCAGAAATACACGTTCTGATTGGTTGAAAATCACCTGTGTGGAATTTTCAGATAAACGAGATGAAATAAATGTAGCTATAACTCTGAAAATATGACTTTTAGGTATAGGAAACATTAAAGGGTGAACCATCCGAAAAAACATTATTATTCCGAAAAAATTTAAGATCTGACAACAATATAAATACCGAAATACCCCCATAATATCGGTCATATCACAATATCCCTGAGGCGTTTCATACTTAAAATACACTCATCATACTATGGAAGAACTCGCACTAGATTAAGAAGATGAGCCAATAATGTATATGGATAATACGTGGGTTAATCCTGTTATCCTACATCCTTGTACTGCCATCTTAATGTGAATTCCAATATAGTCCACTCTACTCTTTTTACAATCAATTTTATCATGAATTGGATACCGTAAACACAATATAGTTCCATATTTATTTTTAGCCGGCTTTTTATTATATAAACCTCTTTAAAATGAAAACGGAGTCAAAGTCTCGAAATCGAGTTGCTTGCATTAGCGTTTATATTCAACGTTACTTTATTTATCAAATTACCTAGTCGATTTATAGATACAAAGGAAAATAGTCCCTTACATCGAAATTACATTATGGCGAGACGGAGAATGAAGTTAAATGTCCTTTTTTAATGTTTTGAGAGCACTTCAAACTCTCCATTATCGTTAGAGTTTCAAATAGTGAAGTTCATTATAATTTGAGATAGTTAAAACGATCTCTCAGTCAATGGTAATGGTATACATAAGGTTTCAATCAGAAATATACAGAGTTATGACATCAAATCGATGGTCTGAAATCTCTAAATTCCTAACGTAAGATTCGCGACCTTGATTTTTTAATGGGTTTGTGTTGGAGAAAACTGAGACGTTCAGAGTCTGTTATAAATGTGTGGAATTCTCCATATTTACAGATCCAAAAAGGCAAAAGGTGCTTAAAGGATGAAGCGTGAACAAATTAGCCCAAAATAGCAGAAAGTCGGATGCGGCTCGCAAGACCAGAATTAGTGAGGACTGGAAAAGAGGACCCAACAATTTAAAGCGGAAGGATAAGGGTCAATCTAAAGTCCTATCGTTAGTTAATTAACCTCTTGAAATTATCCATAAAATTAATGGAAGTGTGTCTACTCCGTAGAAAATTTACAATTGCTTCTGTTAAGCAGTATTTTGAAATACAATTATATAGTTATTAGTAGGTTGGTGCAGTACAGTTCAGACAAAAGAAACAAGAAATAGAATCCATTTTATATTTACACAATCAGATTGAACTATTCATAGATAGGGTAGTCAACCATTTATCGTGAGAAATGAAAATTCGGAAATATATTCTATAGAAATTGGCTCTCTATATAGGCACTCTAAAAACTTTAATCATATATTCTTATACCCTAAGATCAGATTAACATTTAATTATTACATACATTTAACCAAACGTTACACCCATGCTCAATCCCTTAAGAGATGGGATGAAATCAAAGGATGCAGTTTTGCCAGGATCACTCTGGGCGACCCTGGGGAGCTGGCGTCGAAGAAATATTTGGCGATGACCATGAAAAACCTACGTAGGATTCCTGAATGGCCACTGTCAAATAAGGAAACACCTCCATACTATGGGGCTAGTGGATATACCTCTATGCAGGATCTGTGAACAGGAAGATGGAACTGTCAGGCATGTCTTATGCGAGTGTCCATAGGTATCGTCAATAAGACAGACTGTGTTCGGTGAGTCTTGGCCTACACCTGCCGATATGAAGGAGATGTCTCCCAGTGACCTGTCCACCTTCCTGGGAAGGACAAGATGGACGATGACCTATAAGGACAACTCCTCAGGAGGATGTACAATGGGTCACATGTGTTCTGGGTGCAGTGAGCCTACACTCACCCTGCCTACTTTACAGATAAAGATACATGCATTTAATTTTCATATATGTTTCTTGTTAATGTTTTAGTCTCTTCCCATCTTTCGCCTCTGTATTGTAGAATTTTATCTATTCCTTTATTCCATGTTTCTCTTGATCTCCTTTTTTTCTTTTTATATCCATTTTCCATCATATGGTCTTTTAACTTGTCTTTTATTGTCCATTCTTTGAATGTGTCCCCACCAGCTTACTTGTCGTTGTTCTATTAAGTTTTTCTCGTATTTTTGCTTAAAACATTCAATCTTGTCTATTTAAAATACTCAACAAACTCACTTCTCCAGTTTAATCGGAATTCCAAACGGTTTGTGAAACAATACTCTATTGTAACTATTCGATATAACCAAAGATACTTTGCTGTTCATCCAGCAACACCTATAAGGGTGACTTTACAAAGGACCCTGATCCTCCAAAGGTCTGTTGAATATGGATAAGAAATGAATGAAAGGCACTTCCATTGAATTCATGCGTCAATGCATCGAAAATCACTCAATCTCCCTCTAACTTCCATTTGCCGATTAACTACAAGGCGTTAAAATAAAATGAAGCGATGCTTTTTCAAATCAGTTCATAAATCTTACTGTATTAGTTCACGAAAACTTTGGAATTTTAAACTCATTATATCAAATAGTAAGGGAGATACATACTATACTTTATATACAGATTGCTAAAAGTCTATTCGAGACGATTTTCACAAGTACGACAAGGAAAATATGAATGAGAAAAACTTCTTGGAAGAGAGAGAAGAATACTTGTGCACAGTCAGCGTTGGGCTTGTGTTCAGTTTCAGCTACCAATCTGATATGAAAGCAGCGTTGCCAGTTTAGAATGTTTGGTATCTACTTTTTGAGGAATAAATAACTTATTTTGCATTTAACTTTTAACACGGGTTGCCGCCGTATTTAGTGGAAGAAAATCAAGCTTCGTAATATTATTGTTAAAAAATCAACACAAATAAGAATAAAATAATATGGTTCAAGGAAAAATTTGTACAAATTACAATCTGCACTGAATGAAATCTATACACTGCTTTCGATTTAACAATTATTGTTATATATTTGACATTGTTGCCGACAAAAATTGGGAATAACTTTTACAGATAAGTACACCGCTGACTGCGCACAATCATTCTTCTCTCTTTTTCAAGTAGTTTTTCTCATATTTTCCTTGTTCCCTGTTACCATTTAATGTCTGTATTGTTAACAATAACATTAAATTTAAGTACCTACACGGATTTTGCTCATTCTTTTTCGTTGTTTGCTATCGCCTTGGCTTCTAACCATGTCGTCTATCATTATTTTTCCTATTACTCAATCTTCTTCGGTCTCATTCCGCTCTTTCTAGCTTTTTGAACCTTGGATTCCCACACTTGCTTGACAGGCCTCATATCATTTATTCTTTGAAGATGCCCCCACCAGCTAAGTTGTCGTTTTTCAACGAGTTCCAGCATTGGTTCTATTTCCAGGTCTTCTCTATTTTTGTATTTCTTATTTGGTCTATTTTTGTGACACCCCTGCCTGAATTTGACACTTTTGCTGCTGTGCACCCATAATTCAAATCCAATGGTAAGGATTGGTCTGAATATGGTTTTATAAACATCCATTTTCGCTTTCTTCGATATTTCTTTCTTGTTTATAAATGATCTGTTCATTGCATAGTATAATTTCAAAGTACAGGGTGTCTCATTATATTCTGACTGTTTTTAAGAGCTTATATCTTCGAAACGGTTCTGGATAATGAGATGCGGTTTCCACAGTTAGGTTTAAAATTACCGTAAGTTTTGTTGTGACACATTTATATAAATGGCCTACTTCAAGGTACCGATAAAAATTAAAAATATGCGTCTTTCAAGAAATTGCTAAATATACAGGGTGTCCTATTTGAAAAATTACATCTACTGTATTATGAAAATACGCCACATTTCTAGCGGGTAAACCGGAAGTACGCCATTTATATAAATGTGTCACAACAAAACTCACGGTAATTTCAAACCTAACTTATTATCTAGAACCGTTTCGAAGATATAAGCTCTTGAAAACAGTTTAGAATATAACGAGACACCCAGTATATTGTATCCTATTATTAATTTCATTGTCTTGTTATCTTGTTTTTCGTTTTCTTGAATTTCCACTCCTAACTATTTGAGAATTTCCATTCCATTTTCATTAAAAGTTTTATACCATATGTCGAAGTAGGTACTGTTTTTCTTTGTTGTCCTGAATGAAAATTTTGTAACCATTTTTATTGTTGTTTTCACTAAAAAGCGCTCTCCACTTAAGATGGAGCGGGGCACATAGCGAAGCCGGAAACGGAAGATTGATATATTTCTCCACTAATGTCAAGAAATGAGATCAGCTGTAACTAGATGCACATTTTCTAAAGTTATTTAAACTCTTTATTTGCATCTTAAGTCCTTGTAGAATTTCAATTATCTAGTCGCCATTTTAGATTGCAAATAAGAAGGTTAATAGCTGTTTATTTTAAACTATCATCAATTTACATAAGAATGGGGGAGAAACGCTTAATGGAGATACAAGCTGCTGGTGGCTTTGCTTTTAATGGAAGATTCGTTACTAGGATAAAACCGAAGTCGATACGTTACAAGTTCAGAACGTAATCAACAATTTTAATGAAAAGCCACATGAAAATATTTTATTCAATCATAATGGTAATCGCCTAATAACAATTTGAGTATTATTAAACGAGATTTCGACAGATTTCATCCGTAATACACTGTCATTATTTCATTAGTTCAGAACCTATTTTATCATTCAATTCACCGAACGTTACTTAGTACTAAAATATAATTGGTACTAACAGCTCTTCGAGTTTACCTGAAAAGTCGTTATTTTCCAGCACTTGGAATCTTGACACGTACAACGTATCAGCGGATTACCGTTGTTAGATGAGAGGAGTCCGATTGGAAAGTTTTCGCTTGTATAGGTTTACACTTACAGTTAAGATAAAGGGACAATATTGCTGGTGCATACAAAACACTAATAAAATTGTTATTGAAACGGTTCGGTCTTTTTATAATTTAAAAACATTTATTTTATAAGAAATGTTAGTCTCATTTTTATGCGGATGATACGCAGCTGTATTAATCTTTTAATGAAGTAGATGCGGTTGTGTCGTGTCAGCATGAAAATTAAGATTTAAAGCCGCTAATATCTATATCCAATTAATTTTGTCTATCACTGAATTGTGCTAAATCAGCTGCACTTTTATTTGGAAAGACAATCGCCAGGAAGATGTGCTTAAACTTAATGAACTTAAAAATTGATGATAATATTATTAATATAAACGATGGTGTAGAAAATTTAACATTGATCATTGACTTCACGCTATTTGTTTCATGTGACTTTGATCCAACGAGGTGAAAGAAATAGGAGAGAACCAGTGGCGGCTCGTGAACTTTTTAAGAGAGGAGGCTGTACATAAAAATATACTCTACTCAGCCAGTTAATTTAACCTTCAATAGTATCTAAAATTTCATAAAAAAAGTTGTTTATAATGTACTTTCTTGTCTACCAAATTATATGTTTTCCTCCTTTTCATGGGAGGAGGGTTGAAAAATTTTCAAATAAAATATTTAAATGCAATTCTGTATCACGGAAACTTGAAATTTTATCAATGAGATATTGTACTACAAACGCTCTCTTCAATAAATTATATCAGTGAATTTATGTTGTGAAATTTGAAAAATAACATCTGTTTGTTCAAATATTAATTTAAAAGTATCAAGAAAAAACAAAACTTAATTATTCCCACTAATAATCTAAAACAAAACAAGCACGCACGAACCCACGCTCGTATTCTGTATTCCGTAGTTCGTTCTGGTTCGTGGAATCTACCCTCAGGGCACTGTTGTCAAATTCTAAAATAAGTAGTGAAAACGGGAATTAATTGTGGAATTGAAAAATTTTAGATAAACGGGAAATAAGATGAAGAATAATTAACAAAATATTTCTGGATAAATTGTGGAGGAGCCGCCACTAGAGAGAATATAACAGTATAAAGAATCATCGACCTAAATGGCTTCTGAACATGGTCGACTTCCGTTGAAGCGTAAACAAACCAGAGGCGTACATTAAATTATTCAATTAGGGGAAACAAAAAAATTTCATATGCATCTTTTTAAGGTGGTATAAATTGGATAAAAGCAGTCTCCAAACACTATTCTAAAACCTAATATCAACTTAAATTTATACTAATACTCATAAATAACCTTTCTAATACTGAAAATCCCTATTTTTTAACGAGGCTTTTCAATTTGACACAAGAATTGATGACTAATGACACTAATGTGGCTTCTCAATATGGCGACTTCCGTCACTACCACGCTTAACTTCCTTCCTTTTTCTTTTACCTTGTTTCTTTAATCATTCGTCGCGCATCTGCTATTCTCAAATTAACATACAGAAGCCAGACAATACTTACACAAAAACTTGTATTATCACAGTTAAATTATGGCGTTTTGGTTTTTGCGACTTGATTATTAAAAAGGGACTTACTAAGATTACAGCGTATTCAGGACTGTTGCATTGGATTTGTATGTGTATTAAGACACTTCATCATAAATATTTGCATTGGCGTACTTTGGAATTACGTCGCAAGGTGCATGGATGTGTATATTATAAATACTGTGGTTAGGATTTGTAAGTGAATATCCGATTATTTAAAAGTCCTCACTTTGAATGGATTTTAACGTAATTTGCCCAATGGTAGCTTAAAAGTGTAACAGAAGATGGATTGTACGTATAGTAATTATATTAACTCTTCGATATTTGGATTTGTATTTCTCTCCTTGGTTATAGATTTCTCTTTTATTAAGTAGAGTGTCTTTATTGTTGGGTTGTATGCATGAATATAGGGTATATGGTATTTTATTGTGAATATCGATCAAGGAAGATGAAATTGCTATAATCACAAAAGCTCACTATCTTCAAGAGCTTGACTCAATTATATAAGTGAGTTTGTAAAGTTATTGATAATCTCTGGAGAATGCTGCTTGATTCTACACAGTAGAATATTTCTTACCAAATATTAATATGAGTGGGTTCCACAAAGTAAGCATCGCCAAGAAAGGCGAGATATTGTTTATTTGTACGAAACGTGGATAGACAATGGCCTAACTAATATCTAACAAAACAGTCTCTATAAAATTATAATTATAAAATGCTTCCAATACTTCCATAAAATAGGACCGTACGCCATTGGTTCGTTTATGACAGATATCGGCCATGTTACCTTGCCTCTTACCGATGCTTCAGATAGGTTTGCCAAACTATACCTACCTTAGTTCTCTCAGAATTTTTTTAGCGGTGTAGAACAGATTAAAGTTAGCAGAAGCAGCAAAGAACATAGTAGGTTTATCAACCCTAAAGTTTCTTCCTCAAGGGTATATTTAGCATACGTGCAAGGCACCAGGAAACGACATCTCTGGAAGCCGGGGAGAATGGTTCTGCGATTATTTTAATTCTCCACACCTCGCCGGTTGTTGATGTCAAATTGAATTGGATGATAACAAAAAGGGCTGTTTTAGTGGTGCACTAAATGAACTTTTTATGACAGATTGTAAACAGCAGCCAATGTAAAGAAAACATACACATAGATTAAAGTGTCTTTATTGACTTTATGGAGAGTCGTTAACTGTGAAGTATAGGCAAAAAGACATTAAGGTTAAAGCATGTTTTAAGCTTTTATTTTATACCTGCTGTTAACAGCTCCATTATTATAATAATTGTTGCAAGAGATTTTCTATTAAGGTACATAAAAGCTGTGGTATTAAAAATGTATTAACACTGAAGTATTGAACGCTCGAAATTGCTGGATTATGGAAACCTGTAGGGCTTGAAGCTTTCACTTTTTTATCTGTGGGAAGGTTTATTGAGTTTATATTTCAGGATTACTTTCAATAACCCACAAAACCCATGACTTTAATAGTTAAATTTAAAGACCCCAGACTTTTGGCAGAGCAAAAAGAGCAAATGTGGCTTATGAGCAGTGTCGGAGGACAGTGGGACGCACATGGGGTCTGTCACCCCGTGTGGTCACCTGGATCTACACTGCAATAATAAGACCCATGTTAACGTATGGATCAATTGCATGGGGACCGAAGGTTCTACAAGCAACTGCAGTCCGAAAATTATATCAAATACAGCAAATGGCTTGTTTAAACATCACAGAAGCCATGAGAACAACACCATTCGCGACAATGGAACTAATTACTGGTCTCACCCCTCTGGACCTGTACGTCAAGGAGGTTGGGTTAATAGCCATGGTACGATTGCGCACGGCTGGTGTGAACCCCGAAGTAGGAGTGGGCCAATTGAGGCTAAGACTATGGCAAGAAGCGCTTACTGCGGTACCTCTGCTGCATGCAGCTAATGATTCAATTGAACCCAGGTTTGTGTTCAATAAACCCTGCAAAATCCAAATAAAACAGAACACAGAGCCAGATGCTGCAAATGCAATACGCATATATACAGATGGCTCAAAAATAAAACAAGGCTCAGGATGTGGAGTTTACTCCAGAGCACTAAGCCTAAGGATTAGGTGGGGAAAGGGATACAATACCAGCGTGGTTTAAACACAACTAACAATTGCCACAAAAGAACTTACCAGAGAAGGAATTTCTGGCAAAAACATAACAATCTGCACGTATAGTAGACAAGCCCTATTAGCCTTGAACAGACAACGTGTTATATCGGGGCTAGTACTAGAGTGCCACCAAGATTTAGCTAACGCCTCGGCAGATAACAATATTATCCTGAGGTGGGTTAAACCTAACCTACGTTTAACAGTAGGATTTCTGACTGGCCACTGTCAACTAAGGAAACACCTCCATACTATGGGGCTAGTAGACACACCCCTATGCAGGATGTGTGAACAGGAAGATGAAACTGGCAGGCATGTCTTATGCGAGTGTCCGGAGTTATCGTCAATAAGAGAGTGTGTGTTCGGTAAGTCTTGGCCTACACCTGCCGATATTAAGGAGATGTCTCCTAGTGATCTGTCCACCTTCCTGGGAAGAACAGGATGTACGATGACCTAGGAGGACAACTCCTCGGGAGGATGTATAATGGGTTACACGTGGCCTAAGTGCTGTGAGCCTACACTCACCCTCCCTACTCTACAAACACAGATACAGAACTCTCCATCATTTACAATCAATTTTGGCACTATCACTATTTTATTAAGAGGATTGTACTGGCTGATTCAATTAGGGTAACGAGGTACCACATCTCGGATGCTGTGTGTCCCAGAATTTGGGAAAGAGAAAATTTATGAGAAAATTGTCCCCGAAAAAAGATTAGAAATATAAACTCCATAGATGATTGAAGGTAGATTCCGTAAAGAATTGCATTTTTAATTTGTCAATTATTATGTAACACCTAGCTTTATTAATAATTTTTTCTGGGAAATATCAAATGGGATGCTATAACTTTTAGTAGCTTACAGAATGGTTCAAAGTATATATTATGTATATGAAAAGATCGCGTGGGATTGGCCGGCTAGCCTAACCTAACCTATACTGCATGTCACCAAGTCTACTTATTTAGCTACAACTGTTGTACAGTAAATCAAAAAAAAAATATATGTAGTGAATGGAATACAAAGGAAAGGAATATGGAATAAAATCTATTATAAAGATTTTAAAGATTTGTCGTCTTTTCCAATTGAGAAACTAATATCAGTATCCTTCATATTCTCAAACAACCTAGCCCTGTCATCGTTAATAACTGAAGTGACTGTTTTATTTTCAAGGCGAACGCTTGTGTTATCATCATCATTTTCCTTAACAAACGTAACTGTTTGTAATCATGATAAAAAACAAGAATCTCGTGTCTCAACGCGATATCGTGGTCTCACTTAATTCCCTGGTGGGTACATTATTACAGCACATGAGCGAAATTCCTCATTTCTAAGCACGCACATTCCTATCTCCAGCGAAATGCGTTATGAAATCTCAAATATGTTCTATTATAGCCCTCATTTTGCCATGTTCAGCACCGCCGCCTCAAACTACGAAATTGAATATTTCAATTAAGGTCCTTTCCACACGTGGCGTTCTGTGTGATTTCATTTTATATTTCCACCTGGAAAGTTCCTTGAAAATGATCCTGTCTAATGCTAGTCTAGTAAAGAAATGATGGTCGTATCAAAAAAAAGTATATACAGCAATCTGTAACAATTGTCATATTTTAGTGAAGCGTTATAATAGTATAATACTAGAGAGTTATTAGAGAGTTATTGGAACTTTTATAAGGTCAAGCAGTAATAGTGCCGTCCTTATAGTGACATAAACGCATGCGCATTTGATATTTTGAATAGGGGGAGCGATTACTGCAGTGCACTATCCCGACTTTATTTCATGTTTCATATTTATATGTCACAATGTGTAAGTGATCTGTGTCATCTGTGACACCTACCTTAATATAATGTCATTATAGAGTTTCATGTTTCAATAACTCCAAATTTTAAATCTGTTTTAAGGTCGAGCACTATTTATTTAAGGTCATCACAATTACTGCAAGGCAGTAAATTCGTGTTTCCAATAACTCTCTATTGGAACTTTTATAAGGTCAAGCAGTAATAGTGCTGTCCTTATAGTGACATATACGCATGCGCATTTGATGTTTTGAATAGGGGAAACATTATTAAGGTTAGTGCTTGTCCTTATTTTTGCGCGATTACTGCAGTGCACTATCCCGACTTTATTTCATGTTTCATACCATGGAGACTATATAAGGAGACCGAACTCCATGTATTTCAATTTTTG
>CAJUYI010001251.1:40745-68275 GCA_910591695.1 Galerucella pusilla
CTAGGACGTAGTTTACTTACCGACGTCTGAACGGTAAGTAAATCACTATCCGACGTGTTAGACTTAGAAACCAGTAAACACAACCTACCGACCTGACAACCGATGCTGTGAATAAACAAAAAAGATCCATCGCGCAAAAAGTAATATTTCATATTATATCTAAAAAACTAAGTCGCATCTAAATAATCATTCATAAAGTGAAAATATGCATAAGAATTAAACACAAAGAGTATTTCCAATATATTTAGCATTGTACATTACCTACTGATTGAGATTCCCACATGACGTCACACAAGAACATACCGTGGTAAGTGTATCGTGCACTCTAATATATCCGAAAACTACCGGGAAATGTACACAAATTATGTTTTATCCATATTCAATTCCAAAGGTGTTCTACAAGGCGTAATTTTGGGCGCTCTGTTTTTCAGTCTCTATATTTCTAATTTTCTTTCTATGCCGACGCTCAAGCCAAAAATTACATAGCAGCCTATGAAACAGTGGACGAAGGAAATGCAAGTGGAGAGAATGAAGTAAGTTGCACACAAAGACATGCCTGCCCATGTATAACAGAGGCCATAAAAATTACTTCAACAATTGCGATGGAGGTCTTCTTGCATCCATCACCACTGTCCATTTTCATAGACAGCGAAGCTAGATCTGTAATAGACTACTTCAGGGTCAACAACAGATAAGCCAAATGCTATCAAAAGCTTATCAAGAAGCTTAAATCGTATGATCCACCATATTGATATGATGCGTTACCGAAGCGTTACCGAAGAGCCTCCTATGGTTTCTTCGTGGGTAACTGCTGTTGCTGGTGGACCTGGTGGTCCGTCTACGTTTGAATCCCCCATAACAAAACAGAACAGTCTTGACGGGCGACGACCCAGCACTGTAGTGGAAAGCGTTTGAAGCGATAATTACAGTCAAGCAAGGCCGGACATGGTTTTTACTTGGATGGGTGACCATGCCAGGGAAAACCATCGTATAGGTCCCGTACAGCCTGCAGCGGACTAGCATATTACAGCTCGCAGGCATTATACCAATGAGCACGAGGTATAATGTAGATATGCCGTCTTCTGGAGAAGACGTAAAACCGAGGTCCCGAGTCCATGGATGTTGGGCTCGTTAAAGAACGCTACCACTGGTTGGAACACTAGTGGGTTCGCCAAAATTTTCGGTTAGGGGTAGAGTGCTCCCGGCGTCGGTGATTATCCTCAGTCGCAGAAATAGACCGATGTTAAATAACAAATTAAAAAAAAAACAGTCTTGACAAGGCATTCTTGTTAAAACAACTGCTTTAGAGACAGCTTTAAACGAAGCATACAGGCGCAAGCTATGTTATATGCAACTCTTGAAAATCAACCCTCGTATGAGCTTAAAATGCGCAAAATCTCCCATTTTATATACCATCTAAAAGTTATCACTAGCTTTTTTCGCATCACCGTATAAAACTCTTACATAAAACATGTTGAAACTACTTATTATGCCACTATTCGATGTTACAGCCCCATATTGTATAGTTTAGCAGGATTAAGGTTCTACCACAACAGCCCAGAATATTTCAATGTGAAGTTAGTGCCATGTTTAGTGGGGGCAAGATTGACTGACCCACTTAAAATACGAAATTTCCATCCGGTTTCGAACATAAATTTCATTCTCAAGACAAAGCCAATTTCATTTTGGCGGGACCAGCAGCTTGTCTACGGAGGCCGCAAGCCGCCTCCAGCTAAAATTTAACCGGCTCTCGCTCGACGTTTGAACATTTCAACTAACTCGTTCGTTGACTTCAAGGACGCCGATGTGGCCATCTTTTTCTTTAACTCTGTTTGTGGTATGAACTTATTATCAGTAACAAAACAACCATTGTAAAGGCTTACAACATGTTTAGTTTTGCATAAAAGTTATCATTTTTGGTTCAATAAATTCTAAACTGCTATTTATCACTACTATTTAAGTATACAGAGTGAAAAGTTTCCAAATTTTTAATTCTTTACTCCGTACAGCAATAAATAACAAGACAGCTATTCCTTTTGTTCTTTTCTGTCTATTTTTGAAAGCTGCAGAGTCAACGGTTTCTTAAAGCTTTTGAGTTGATAAAACCAAAATTTGTAACACTTCTAGGAAAATGGAGCACCTCCTCAGCATACAGTACCAATAAGAGACTGACGGACAATAATTATTCAAATAATAAATAAACTGGAAGGGGATTCCCATTGAGTGATCACCTAGGTGACCAGAGTTACAGCCATTTGATTTTTCCTGTGGCATTCTAATCTTTTACCTTTACCACTGGAAATAATTTTCTACATACCTTCCTGTACACATTTTTAGTATTTCCAGAAACAGTAAAAAGTATTTTTATTCAATTTTATAAGATTTTCAAACGTAAATATAAAACTGAATATTGTTAAATTTAACCTTTTCCCAAATTATGTGTGCTCCCCAAGGATTCAGATCCCTGTTTGGAGAGTCTAAAGGATACACCTCAATCCCAAGAGTATGTTAACACCTTGATTCATTTGGAATGTTGCAGAATTGTTTCAACTTTGCAACAAATAAACTAAGTGACGATGTCTTCGAATAAATGTATAACCACATCTTTACACAAAATGATTCAGAATATATATACACTGTGGGCCGCAATAAAGGTGTACATTTTTTAATTGAAAATATTTTTTTTGCCTTTTGAGCGATTTATTTTCTTTTTGCAGGGCTAATAACCTAACATGTCCTCAACATGACTGTAAATTTGAAAGCAAAAATAGAATACAGGGTCGGTCTTATAAAAAAAATTACATAACAGTGCATTTGAGCCCGTTGCAATTGAAAACTGCTTTAGCTAAAATTGTACTAATATGCTTTTTCGGTAGATAAACGATCCAGAACAGTAGAATCAGTAAAAAAAATTTTTTCCGAAATTACCAGATTTGCGAAAAACCATTATTTTATTAAATAACATGTTAACAAATAACACTTTTATGAAAACAGTTTAGCAACTTTAAGACTTAAAGAATAATATTATGAATATCTTCTGTATGTGGTATATTATTCATTATTTTTTTTAATTTCTTGGGAAATTAAACCACAATATTTTTAAATTCTTTATTTCAAAGTTTCGGTAGCGTTCCAGCTACCGTTGTCAAGAAAAAATAAGTAGAAATTAATTTTTATCTATAACTGACACAACAGAAAAAATTTGACAACTAGACAATCAAAAATTATTTTGAAGTTTAAGACTGCAAAATTTTGTTATCAAATTTTTATTAAGGTCCATTCATAGTAGATCATATCTGTGGCAAAATGTGAAATTAAATATTTCATTTTATGACATTCCAACGATATGATAGTCTGGAAATGGAATCCAGTGAAGTGCACGTTCCAGGAACGGTTTTTATTGGGATAGCGCGTTTTTTTGCTTATACTGGAAATGTTGTTAATAAAACGCGTTTCTTGATAGTTTTTTGTGTATGAATATTTAAGTTTTTAAAACCGACTCACTTAATGCTGTAACTTTACTAACCAAAACATACACAAAAAATCCAATCGCATTATACATCAAACACGAGCTTTACAACTTAAGTCATCTTAACAAAGATATTGCTTTCCTATGGGTCCCATCTCATACGGGAATAAAAGGGAACGAAACAGCAGACGAATATGCCCGTATTGCAGCAAACCAACCAAACGCGACCACATACTACACGCATGCTTCAGATTTAAAACCTTATTTTCGACACCAGATACTCAACAACTGGAATACGGAATGGAAACAAAAAGCATCTAAACTCCAACAAGTGAAACCTAACATAGGAAAATGGCAGTGCAACACAAATGAACGTTAGCACCAGTTCATCGTCACACGACTCCGCCTCGGACACACCAGGTTAACACACGAATATCTACTGACTCGGGAGCCTATTCCACTTTGTGTCCTATGTGATAAAACTATAACTGTATCTCATATCTTATTAGAGTGTCCATCATATGAAATCGAAAGAAGAAACTTCAAAATAGGAAAAACCCTTCAAGACATAATTGGAGAAAAAAGCAACCCTCAAAACATTATTTCCTTCTTGAAACATATAAACATTTTCCACAAATTGTAGCAAACCTCTTACCTATTAAAATAATTTGTACATATTTATAAACTCCGCCGCTAATTACCCTTGAGGTAGAAGCGGTTATTGTAAATAAAAAAAAGAAAAGAATTTAAAAATATTGTGGTTTAATTTCCCAAGAAATTAAAAAAAGAATATTATGAATGTGGCCACCTAACACCCCAGAATTAAATCCGTTTGATTATTCAATTTGGAGAATTTTCGAACAAAATTTGTATGACGGACAACAATTTTGAACAGGGTGCAATAAATGAGGCTATTAATTTATGGCGCAGACGACTTAAAGAAGTCGTAGACAATAATGGTGGCCACATTCATGATATCTTATTTTTCTCTAAGTTTTAAAGTTACTAAACTGTTTTCATGAATGTGTTATTGGTTAAAATGTTATTTAATAAAATAATGGTATTTCACGAATCCGGTAATTTCGGAAAATTTCCTTTTTACTGAAGTGTTCTGGATAGTTTATCCACCGAAAATGCATATTAGTACAATTTTAGCTAAGACAGTTTTCATTTGCCACGAGCTCAAATGCACTGTTATATAATTTTTTCTTATAAGTCCGACCCTGTACATTATTTTGCTTTCAAATTCATAGTCATGTTGAGGATGTTTTAGGTTATTAGCCCTGCAAAAAGAAAATAAATCGCATGAAAAACAAAAAAAATATTTTCAATTAAAAAATGTACTTCTTTATTTCGACCCACAGTGTAGATTATTTTTGATTCTTCTATCCGCGACTTTGCTTACATTGGTGAACGTATTAACGACCAGAATAAATTAAGCAATAAGTTCTGAACAGAAACATCAGGATAAGAATTGTGTTTCCAATTATCAATGTTGACCATACTTTTATCGATGAGCCTCTCAGTTAAGTTGCTTATTCAAAGGATCCATCCCATACATAATGTACATTGAGAGTTGCTAGTGAGTCCTTTTCAGAAATATGTCATTATATGTCTGTTTTTTCTGGTTTGATCCGAAATTCGGAAACAAGATGGTTGAATTATCATTTATAATATCAGAAGAGAAAAAATTTTGTCTTCAAAATTTTCTAAAGGTATGAAAGTTTGAAGCTGGGCAATTGTGCGAATTACATTTTATCAAAAATTTGATTCCAGTTTGAATGAACTGTTAAAAAAGCCTGTCACTTAAGTCCTTTGCCAGCAATTTGAAAACAATCTCGGTAAGTGGATCTTGTTTCATATTAAGCTCTTGATATTACTTTCCTTGCAGCATCTGCGCAGTGGTGTTCCATATGCTTTTGATACTTGACTCTTCGTAGTCCTCTTCGTCTTTTTTCCATGTTTTAAGCATAATATTATATAATTTCCGCTAGTTTTTTAGCAGGAGTATGCAAACCTATGACCTCAATGAAAACTAAACTGCAAATACTGTCAAGACAAGAAGCTATGGAGACACACGTGTTTGGAGATATATTCTTCGACACTGCCTTTTTAATTTCTGTAATGGATTGTGTTCAAAATTTGTGCATAAAACAACCCAATGACAGTTTAAATGAATATCAGAGCCATGGTTGTAACGATAGAATATATATCGTTATTTTTTGTATCTACTTCTATTATTAACTTACAAGTAATTCCTTTTCGAAACCTTTTTCTACGCCTTTGTCTATGAAACGAATATCGCCAAAACCCCTTTTCTACGTTCCGCAGTTCTAAAAAAATGTAAAAATGAAAACAGAATTGTTTTCAAGTTGCACACGTCCCTACTTTTTGAGATTTATGGCCTTCTCTGTTGATATTTCTATGCCGCTTTTCTGTTTGATGTGGGACATGTGTTCATTTTGACCACTCTTAAAGAATTTAACCGTTAATTATTTGCCCCGCCTCCAGTTTAGAATTCAGCAAATCAGGGTTGTTTATAACCGGTAATTTTCTTTATGGCGCTATTTTTTGAGAGTCTTCTAGTAACTGTCCAACAGAGAAGATGTGTGAAGAGTCTTCTATGAACTGTCTAGCAGAAAAGATGTGTTAAGAGAAGTCTTCCTTTAACTGTGAATACTCACTAAGAAAAATGTGATAAAACTTCGTGTCTTTTTGTCTTTTGCGTTTTAAAAGTATAGTGCCGAATGTTCAAATGCTTTCGTGTTAATATTAAATAACGTCAAGAGACCTCATCGATGATCTGACTTCATCAATGTACTCTTTTCACTCAATTTAAAAGGATAATAAAAAATAAGTTATCGTTTCTGTACCAGCCTTCTTCCTTGTATGATGGTTTCAAAAAAATCCTAATTTAGGCAAAGATCCAACTCTGGGATATACCGTCACCTATTAAGAGTTCTACGTGCCGGTGATGATTTTTTTCTGCCGCTCTTGAGTCAAAGCAGAGAGAACACCGGACAACGTGGTATGTATGATGGCCCCAACGTTATGTTACATGGTAACAAAACTTGCTTTGATCAATGCACCTTTAAAAAATGGAAATTTTGTATTTGTAAAAATTAACTTTCATGTTTGTAGAATAGATGCCGCTGCTATGATATTTTGCCAGTGAAATATTGCGTTTTTAATGAATTCCTTGCCATTAATATATATCACAATAGTATCCGATTACTGTCAAAATGTTATGAGAGAAGATAAATTAACTTTTTCGGAAAATTAATTACAACGTCGAAAACATCTACTTCAGTTACACTTTTCGAGTTCATTCTTGGACGCTAGGCACCGTCCTAAAACTTTTTGCACAACTTTTCGAAAACATACGTTTTTTCTTGTTCAGTTTCCCACACTTGCGTCCTCACATTCAGGTCGTTGTTCGGCTTATATTTATAGCCAAACTTTTAATAAGACATAAAAAAAAGTTTATATTCCATAAATATTTCAATCTGGCATTCCCCGGAGGCGAGTGTTTCAATCAATCATAGCGGAAATCTGGAGCAATCTAAGTTTAAAATGAAATTTCTGAATCGGAGTATGTTTCGTTCGCCGGAAATGTATCGCTATGTTCCAATTACTTTCGTGTAAAGGTCTGATGTCTGTTGTTACTTTTAAAATTGAGCTAAACGCTGGAAAATAATTTTTGCCCCTGGCAATGAGTCATCAATATCGGGAAACAATCAATTTCTTGGGAAGCTTACTACATAATATATTGTTGTATATTCCAATCGACCTTAATTTTTTCCTAAGTAAATGTCATGTATCTGTATCTGTAGAGTAGGGAGGGTGAGTGTAGGCTCACAGCACTTAGGCCACATGTGACCCATTGTACATCCTCCCGAGCAGTTGTCCTCCTAGGTAATCGTCCATCCTGTCCTTCCCAGGAAGGTGGACAGATCACTCGAAGACATCTCCTTTATATCAGCAGGTGTAGGCCAAGACTCACCGAACACACACTCTCTTATTGACGATAACTCGGGACACTCGCATAAGACATGCCTGACAGTTTCATCTTCCTGTTTACACATCCTGCATAGGGGTGTGTCCACTAGCCCCATAGTATGGAGGTGTTTCCTTAGTTGACAGTGGCCAGTCAGAAATCCTACTGCTAAACGTGGGTTTTTCCTGTTCATCGACAAAATTTTTCTTCGGCGCTAGCTTCCCAGGGTCGCCCAGGGTGATCCAGGCAAGACTGCATCCTTTGATTCCATCCCATTTCTTAAGGGATTGAGCATGGGTGTAACGTTTGGCTAGTTCCGCAATTGTCGAAGTCGTTAGGCCGTAGGTGTCACTGGATCCTAAAATTTTTAGTCCAGCCGCTTCCCTGGCTAAAGAATCAGCAATGCGATTACCTTTACTCCTGTCGTGCCGTTTAACCCACCTCAGGATAATACTGCCGAGGCGTAAGCTAAATCTTGGTGGCACTCTAGTACTAGCCCCGATATAACACGTTGTCTGTTCAAGGCTAATAGGGTTTGTCTACTATCAGTGCAGATTGATCTCCAGATCAGAAATTCCTTTTCTGGTTAGCTCTTTTGTTGCAATTGAGATACCTGTTAGTTCTGTTTGAACCACGCTGGTATTGTTTCCCATTCCTCACTTAATCCTTAGGGTTAGTGGTTTCGAGTAAACTCCACATCCTGAGCCTAAATGTCATGTAATTAGTTTTCATCGTACACATCTTACAATAGCATTGAATTACCATATGAATGGTCAGTTGCGCGATACTGTCAATTAGATTAGGAATTTAGGAACTACTCTTTATGATTCACTGGTAAAAATAACATCACGTGAATTTATATAGGACTGTGTCAGAGTACTGGCCGCTATTTGTCAGCTCTTTTGATCTCTTTTGTACGGTAGATCAATCCGTGTGTTATCTTGTGCTTACTACAGCATTCTGTGGGAGTTCGCCAACTTTTTAATCTTTTTCCATTCCTTCATAACATATATTCTTCTGTTCCAGTCACAGATTCCTATTTTTTCTAGGTCATCAATCACCTGATTACCTAATATCTCCCAGGTCTGGAGTCAGTCAGGCTTCTTATTGGATCGTCCTTATTTCTTCTTTGAAGATTCCCGTACCCTCTTAGTCGCATCGCCTTTATATGTCTTCACCATTCATGATTTCGTAGTTATATAGTCTTTTGTACCCTTAATTCGGGATGTTTTGTCCCTAGTAACCTCCGCATATCTTCCTCACTAGGGCTCTGATATTTTCTTCGTTTTCAAGAGTTATCATTGGTCGCATTGCGGCTTCATAAATTTCAATTTTAGTTTTTTCACTGATGCATTTGTCCATTTGTAGTTTCTGATACTTCCAATACACTTTGTTTCTGCCTATTATCCTTGCGTTTACCTCCATACTTCTGTTGTTCTTCTCATCAATCAATCACTATTCCCAGGTATCTGGAATGATTCTCCCGTGATAATAGTGGGAAAAATGTGCCTTTCCATCGATACAATTTTGCTTTCCACTTGTTCCTGCCTAGAGTCATGAGACAGGCAAATTCTCTAAATAGTTTAGATATTCTCATTAACCATTATTCAATTCAAGAAACATCTGATTCAACTTAACATTTGAGTGGAACGTATGTGATTCATAGTTTTGTTTTACTATGCATTAGTATTGTTTATAATATGCTTATTATTTTTGTTTTGTTTCACCCTACCTTCAATAGTGGGAGAACCAGTGACACTTTCAAGTAATGAAATGAACGTGAATGAATCCACTGTTTCCAATTACTACCTAAAATCTTTCATATTTAACTAGTTGTTTTTCCCCATTTCCGAAATTCTAATTTGAATATCTAATTTCTCGGGAGTAGCACGCAAATCTGTCGGAAATAGTGAAACTTCGCGTCCGCTGGAAGTTCTCAGGGGCTCCTATGAGAGGGAATGTGGGTAGGAATGAGGGATTATCATCGGGTCGACCATACGCACACCCCCTTTCACCTGTCTTTCTCGCAATAATTCCCGAAGGGACTCAAAAGCTTGTGTGACAATGTTCCAAATATTTGGGGCATTTTGGCAGAAACTTACTTATTTACCAGGTGGACGCCGTTTTAAAAAATAAGACGACCAAATGTACATAGAATGGACCTTATATAATGAAGATATTGAAGATGTCAAAAATACATAAAGAAAATTTCCTCGGAGGAAATGGGGAAGCAGTGGGACAGTATAAACTGTATTATGTTTCTCCCCATTTCAAATCAATGCAATAATACAGGGAACCAAGGAAAGCTATATCTGATGAACTCTACAATTGTTACTTGAGAAGACAGTTTAATAATGTGGAGTTTCCTAGAGGTTCATTGACGACTTCATATTGTGGGTCTTTCAAGTGTTTTCAATTCCTAATTCCTGTTTAGTTTCATTTGTTGGAGTAATTTATCTGTATTATTCAGATCAATCGGTTGGATCACTATATTATCTTTTCCTACTCTAGCGACATCTAGTTCTTATGTGTTAATTACTGCACACCGCAGGATTTTTTTTCAACTTGGCTCCTACACAAGTCTATTCTTTTTGCATCTAATCTTAGAGTTTTAATTTATAAATTACAATAATAACTTTTCCAATTCAATAATTCAGATCAATATTTTCCAAAATGAAAAGTAAATCAAATAAAACCTTGCTTCAACATTTCCGTGAATGTCGCACCGTATATTTCCTTATCGTTGTAAATGTCTAGTTATGTGGAGGGTTGAAGATGCTTTCTAGGCGATACTCGACACGCTAACGACCTAACCTAATTGTTGTAGAATCAACCATCATTTCGAGCGTAGTTTCACGTTACACAAAATAACAGATAACGAACCTTTAGTACAACTTCATTTTATAACTTGGAAGTTTTGGAACAGTAAATTGAAAGTGAAGCGGGAAACAATTTTTGTAATGATGTATAATGGTTGGTATCGAACGAAAACGAAATTTATGAAGTTATTATACAAAAAAGTGTGGATTTTGGATTTGAATAAAGCGGGATTTGAGTAAAATGTGGCCTTTTTACATTTGGCTTTGTCAAGGCAACGAGAAAAATGGTTTCGAATGAAATGTGCGAGCCTAAAACATTTTTCTGAAAACAAGTTCAAACTTTAGTGTGTTGTGATCAATGAATATCCACTTTGAGCAGCACCACTCGTATTCCCTTTAGATATCCCACTACATAAAGTTATAGAGAAGTTTCTTACAACAATACAATAATTCTAGATTCCACCCGTTTAAATTTCCTTGCCAAATAGACGTTACATCTCGCTTCAGTCAAAGTTTAATTAGTTGGGCAGAGCTCCCCTTCTTGGTCACGTATTTGTGGCTGTCGGCATTGTAACGATAGCACTAATGCCTGATAGGCCTCTAAAGGTACTTTCATCACGTTTTATGTGATTGGAAATAAGGAGTGTTTCAATAATAATTATCATTACGTAACAAGTTGATCCTTGTTAATAATTAATTCATCTCGTTGAGGAATCTAATCTTCAAAATTTAATACTCGGAAACTAATGTCCTTCCACATGTAACATATCAAATATATATCACCTTGTCCTTCAGCTGATGTCTCTTGTACCATTACAATATAATTCCGGAATCCTCGAGTTTACATACTTTACATATTCAACGCAAACTGTCAATAATGATAAGGGAAACTAACTAATCGTCCTAATTTTGGTTCTGAATGAGGTAATTTTCGTTAAAACTGAAGTAACTACTCTGGTAACTTAGCTTTGTTTGAAACAACCCATCGGGCTTTAATTGACGCTTCCATTATCTGAAATATTTATCAGTTGAGCTTTGACGAGTTCAAACACTTTTTAGTGCACCTGCTTCTGTGCAATTTTGGTGCAATTATTAGGTTTGTTCCAACCCACAAGTTTTGTACGGTCACGAAACGGTTTCAGAACTGCTAGGATCGATTATATGCGCAGGCGTTAACTCCACACGGTTACATGTCTATGAAAATCACTGCCGGTTTGGAACGGTTTTGTGATTGCATTTCGTACGATCAGATCAGTAGGATTAATTAGAATATAATAATAATATGGACCTATTTTGTGAAATAATATTTTTAAAAGATGTATCAGCCCAATTCACAACATTATCAACTAATTAAGTTGGTATCTACTTCAAATTAAGTTCTCACCTAAATAATTTTCATTCTTAACTCTTTTGTTCGGAATTAATTCCAAATTATTTTCACTGCTTGTACTATCAAATTCTGGAAAATCGCTAATTCCATCGTTACTCATTTTTACATACAACTTTCTTGACTAAAGCAAGATTAATATACCGTAACGCACTAAACACCACACAAAACATTAGCTAGAAAAATTAAAAATCGAAAAATGGGCCAAAACACATAAAGGAAGGCAAGAAACATAACCAATCTAAATGACAGATAAAACAGCTGTTCAATTCAATGTATCAATGCGCAGGCCAGCCCAAACAGTATTCAATTAAAGTCGTGTATTAAAATCACCGTTCTGAAACCGTTACATAAATGATCCAAAGGCAGGTTGGAACGCAAATAGGATCGTCCGATAAACCATCACGTCTCGGTTGGAACGCATTTTAATCACTGCGCATAAGCGTGATCGTCATGTTACGGTTTTTCGACGGGTTGAAACAAACCTATTATGTTCACAGCAATACACTTCAAAATATTAGATTTCAAATATTGGCACAAGAAAAAGACGGCCAAAAAATAAAACAATTAATAACTGTTCAGTACTTCATTAGAATTCAGTTTTGTCGAAATATCTTGATGGACGTGCATTGAAGCAGGTCTATAGAAACGCCCATTTGATCTCACACACTTTTTTAATATTTTCCGATCTTCATCGACAGATGGCTATTTCATTTGCAAGTGCAAAGATTTCAAATTTCGCGCATTTTGTCAAAATGACAGTCAGAATCACGGAACACCACTTTTTCGTATTCAACTCTATGTTTTGTGGTAAACATCAACTTGTAAGTTTGACTGTCAGTTAATGCAAGCTGCAAGTTAATAAACAATTGGACCAGCAACTGAGATTTTGCCGAAGCTTAACCGAGCATTGATAAATTTGCCCTAAAGATCTACCACAGATCTGGATTCTTGCTACATGGTACCTTTTCAATAATATACTTGAGTCAAAAGGTTGGTCAGGAAAAATTATGATTATGCTTCATAAAAAGGCACAACTAATGTCACAGTTAATTTCATCATACATATATTTTATCATATTATTGGAAATTAAGACATTTTTATATTATTAATAATTAATAACATCATAAACGTAAAATTCAGTAAAGTTGGATTGGTGTTTATTCCTTTCCATTTTCTTTATACATAGCTGAGGATACTATAACCTTTTTCAAATATTTCATCCGGCCATTGAAAGTACTTTATTTAAAATAGAAAAAAACACAAAGCATTTATGTATTTCAATCATGTAATGTATCGATAAAAACTTTAGTGAGTGTACAATTAACAACGAAAATTGATTAGAATTCACGTTACCATACAGATTCAACATTTTCTTCCCAGTTCGCCCCTAAACGCTTCATAGTTAATAGCAACAGCAGCCGCCCACACGAAAAGTTGGGAATTACAAGCTGTTTCTCTTAAAGCTATTTGTCACAATTCGCGTACAGCGTGTGCTCACACGACAACTAAGATGGTGCTATCAAGAACTACTGACATAATTTTTCCAGAAATTAATGGTTGTTCTTTTCACTACTCGTGTTTCTTGATGCATTATATATAACGAGATAATGTTTTTTGTTTGCTAAAAGTTTCGGAAAACAGTTGAAAACATTAAATATAATTGAAAATACGAAATATAAACCTTATAATAAATGTTTCTCTTTAACATTCTACAGGATAATAATCTACACTATTTGCTATAATTTACTTCATTGCGCCAGGAATAAGAATACAAATGCTGCGTATATTATACAGGGCAGTTTTTAATGCTTATTATAAAATTGAATAAGCGTCGATGGCTTCTTTCATCATTTCCATGCTGACGTATAATTGAGCGGCCACGTTGTGTTCATCGATTTCAATCAATCTTAAGAATAAAGAATTACTTATAGGCCAGTCGGTATGGGTCATTTTAGACCAAAAGTACAGGTAATTAGCAATACGGCTGATTTTTTTTCTCAAGTACCTTCAAGTATGTAGATTGATATAAAAAAAGTTTACCAGTCTATCGATTTCCCAAATTGTGAAAAAAAAATTTAAAAACTTTTTTTTTCAAAATTTTTCAATATTTCGCGCTTGGAGGAAGGTACAGAAAAATAAAAAATGCCACCGTGTAGGGGGAGTGTTTTGCATCAAAAAAGGTTTCCTGCGTTTTTTTCGTCCGATAAATGGTGTCAGGAAAAAATTCGGTAAACTAAGTATGTGTTCCGCATCCGTGCGATTCTGCTGAACGGCGGAAGACCTACTTTCTGAATATAAATATTTAATCAGATTTTTTTTCAATCTTTGGTAAGAGTTGGGGCTGTTAATAATAAATTAAACGTAATAAATTAATTTATACATATTTTTATTGGAAAAAGGTATGCAAAAATGATATCTTGAAATTATATATTAATCATTTTTTATACCTTTTCACTATATACATTTTGTTCGTTGAATACCTATCAATCTTTATCTTACAAGAGTATGAAATTTTATTTTGAATAATAAAGAAAATTACTACTCGAATCTATAAAAATTGCCATTTTCGCTTATAATAAAAAAATCATTGAATCCAAAAATGTATGTGAATTAATTAATTTTGTAATTATATATTCTTGATCTTAGAAGTTTCCCCAACATTTCTGCGGAATGTAAATTTCATTTATGAAACAGGCCTCCTAAATAACAGTTTCCATCCTTCGAAAAATGGTTTCAATGCCACCTTATTATATAATATATATTTTATTGAGATACTTGGTTTTTGATTAGAATATAATATTTATTTTATATATGAGTAATTTGCTAAAATGATTATGTGCTATAACAAAAAAATGCCATCTCAAAGCTGACACTTACATTATAACTGTTGAACTGTACAATAGTTTATAATGTACTCCGCCGCGCTTCAGAAAATAGAGTCGCGCGGATGCGAAACACATACTTAGTTTACCAAATTTTTTCCGGAAAACCATTGCTCGGGCGAATGAAACGCAGGAAACCTTTTTGTTGCAAAACACTCTCCCTACACGGTGTTGTTTTTTATTTTTCTCTACCTTCCTCCCAGCGCTAAATATTGAAGAACTTGAAAAAACAGTTTTTTTTTTAATTTTTTTCTAATTTGGGAAATCGATAGACTGGTAAACTTCATATCAATTTACATACTTCAAGGTACTTATGAAAAAAAATCAACCGTATTGCTAGTTACTTGTAGTTATTACCCCTATCGTCTGGCCTAGTTTTGGTTATAGATGAATCAATTCACAATCAACATACGTACTTCTCGACGGAAAAATATAATTCATGATGAAATTTGCCAAAAGAAATTACGAATTGATCGAAGCTACGGAGTGTAACAATGTGAACTTTCTCAAAATTTCAGAACAGCTTCCAGTTTGAAAATAAGCGAAGCAATTTGGACTTCAACGCATCTAAACACGCTGAAAACGCAGAAATGCGGTTAAGCCTCGATGATACTGGGCTGGTTCACAAGCTGCTAGTCGGCGAGTTCGCGAGTAGCTTGTAAACTTGCTCCGTGTCATTGAGCTTTCTACAATCTGCAAATTGTAAAAAGCTCAATGACTAAACTAGCCAAGTGTCATTGAGGCTTTAGAAGCAGTTTTGGGCCTCTTCTGAAGAGCAAAAACTGTGAAAACCTATGATAAAAACTCACCGGATGGCTTACAAAAAAAGCTCTACCAAATATCTGCCTTCGAGCTGGCGTGGTTGGTGGTCTATCTCTAACACACTGTTTACTTACTTATTACCCTTGATACATAAATACCTAACCATTGTTTTTGTGTTTTTTTATACTAAACTGGAACATAAACAATAAATTATATGTTGTTATTAATGAGAATCAATTAAGGGAAATTCAATAAACGTCTTTTCCTTAATTAATATAAACTTATATAATATCTGAATCTGAAGATAAATGAAGAGAATAAATGCTCAAAACCTCCGTTAATCTCTAATATAATGCCTCGCGAACTCCCTAACCTCATCTACGGTCGTTTGTCTTTCTGTTTAATTACCAATTGCGAATCGGTCAGCAAATGAATTGATTGCGAATTCGTGTTAAAGCGCCAACCAACCGGCAACATTTCGTGGGCCCCATTCAAAAAGTTATATAATTTGATGCGGACTCAGCTCTATTAATATTCGTTTTATACTAATGGTTCTTGCAAGTTATATCATATAACCGTTAATCATTTATTTTCGGCTTAGAAAATTAAATTCAAACAGGATTTCATCTTTTGATTACGTTTAATTCAATGGAACTTTATATCTATCACGAAAAGTTTTTTTTTAATCAACGTAGGTCATTCATACATATATATCGGATGACCAGTAACCCTGCAGTGTTTATGTTTCTATTCTATTCCAAAACTAAAATAGATGTGCTATGAGAGTTCTGGACCATGGCGGAGGCGCTCTTTCCATAAGAAAATCGTCAAAAAAGCTAAGGTTGAAATTTGTAAAAGTGTCCCTTTTTTTAGATGGGCAGGTACAATAGAACACGCATAAAAGATAAAGAACCATTTTTTGTTTAGTTCCATTCCAAAAGTAAATGTGCTATGAGAGTTCTGGACCATGGCGTATATGGGTATCTCTATAAAAAAATCGTCAAAAAAGCTAACGTTCAAATTGGTAGAAGTGACTCTTTTTTAGAGTGGTGGTAACAGTGTACGTAAGCGTGACGTCACCTTTCAAACGTGGTTTTTGATCGTTCAAAATGGGGACAGGTAAAATAGAACACATTTAAAAGCGAGAGAACAATTTTTTGTTTAGTTCTATTCCAAAAGTTAGTTGTGCTATGAGAGTTCTGGACCATGGCGGAGGCACTAATATGGCTATTTCTATCGTCAAAAAAGCTAGGGTTTTTTTTATTCTGTTATTTGCGACTGAGGCTAATCACCGACACCGGGAGCACTCTACCCCTAACCGGAAATTTTGGCGAACCCACTAGTGTTCCAACCAGTGGTAGCGTTCCTTAACGAGCCCAACATCCATGGACTCGGGACCTCGGTTTTACGTCTCCTCCGAAAGACGGCATATCTACATTATACCTCGTGCTCATTGGTATAATGCCTGCGAGCTGTGATATGCTGGTCCGCTGCAAGCTGTTCCATGAAAGCTAAGGTTAGAATTGGTAAAAGTGACTCTTTTTCCGGGTGGGAGTAACAGTGTATCCGTAAGCATAACGTCACCTGTCAAACGTGGTTTTTGCTTGTTAAAAATTGGGACAGGTACATTAGAACTCATTTAAAAGCGGAAAAATCATTTTTTGTTTAGTTCCATTGCAAAAGTAGATGTGCTGTGAGAGTTCTGGACCATGGCGGAGGCACTACTATGGGTATCTCCATATAAGAAAATCGTCAAAAAGCGGCAATTGGCCCACCCCCCAAATTTTGGATCACATAATTAGGAAATTAGTCCATCCCTTCGACCCACCCCACTATTATCTTGACTCGAATAAAATTATGCACATTACTAATTTAAATAAAACTAAGACATTTTGATTTCATTTTCCATTAAAAAACAAAACGAAAAAAAAATTCAGAATTTTTCCTCAAATTGACTTGAATTGAATATTTCAGACTCCCTCCCACTCATCCTTACAATATCCTTAAATAACTAATCTAGTGTTACTCTCTGCCGCATACCACAAACCTTCGTCAAATACCGCAAATACCAATACATAAAATCGAAGGCGTGGTCAAAACTAGGATTATAAAGTCAATTTCGTATATTTTGAATGAATTCACAGAAAGGGAAACGTATGTCTAGAAATTTACATTTTTCATACACTGTGTCCACTTAAGTTTGCACCACTTGGGAAACTTTTTTGTTATCAATCTCAGGAAAAAAATCTAAAATACGATTATCAAATATCAATTTTTTTAGTATTATACGAGGTTTCTCAAAGAATATGAACTTTACTCAAGAGTAAAGTACCTTCAAATTTGACAATATCTAAAAATAGTATTAAAAAAAGTTTATCAGAACTGGAAACTACGTTTAAATATGCAATTGCATCCATTTACATTCTTGGAGTAACAATTGCTATACCGGTGTAAAAAAGCATCGTAAAACCAACTACTTTTATTCTAGGTATAAATTTTGGTATAACTTTATACCCAGTATAACTATACCTAGTATAAATCTCTCTTGTAAAACCGGCCCTTAATATACTATAGTTTGTCAGAGCTATAATATACGTAACTACAGTAAAATTTGCATTATTATTGTGTCTAGAAATACATTTTAAAAAATAATACATTTTTTTCATATAAATAGATAAAAATCGTATCTTTGAACGTAGTTTCCAATTCTAATCACACTTTTATATATAACATTTTTCGATTTTGTCAAGTTTAAAGGTGAAGTTTTTTTTAGAATCCTCGTATAATACCAGAAAAAATTGATATCTGATAATTGTATTTTAGATTTTAGAACATGCACAACTTTTTATGGAGAATGAGTTTTATTCCTAAAATTGATGATAGAAAAGTTTCTCATATGGTGCTAACTTAAAAGTGGACACATTGTATATAATTTACTGTTTGGACCTTTACTTTGTGGAATCTGCACGTGTAAATGGACCTATTTGTCACTAGTTAATTTCACTATTTAATGAAAAAAAGAAAAGAGAAATCTTAGATACGTGAATAGAAAAAAATCAAAAAGACATAATATGAGAAATATTAAAGGTTTGATATAATTAGTTGATAATTTTGTTCCAGCTGCACAAAGTAACGGGTAATCGAATTAACGATATGCTGTATTAACATTTAATTGTTCTCCCATTCATTATACAAATTAGTATAACAAGAAGCGAATCTATAGGCGCCATGGAGGCATTCTAACAGACAGGCGCACTAATTCCGTAACGCCAGCGAAGTGTAATTCAATCTAATAGTTTTAGGAAACAAAGCAAACTATTATCGTTACAAGCACAAACAATTACAAAGTTTACTTATGAATAATGATTGCCTCTACAAAATTCCGCTATGCCCGTAATTTTAGAGACCGACTACCGCACCCCGGACTTTTCTTCGTTTACAGTATTTGAATAATTATTGTTTTCTTTGGTGCAATTTACCAAACCGAGTTTATTTTTGAAGTGTATATTTGTATGAATATATTCCATAAATACCGTGGTGTTAGGATAGTATGATTGTTTATGTACCGCAAAAAATCTTTATTTCCGTTTGCTCCAATATTTACCTTATATTTATGAATTTAGTGTTTTTTACAAAGTAAGGTTTATTCGTTTTCTGAATTCTAACGATAATAAAGGCGTACTGCGTTCGTTTCTTATCCACTGCCACTGCAATCTATGAAATGATGTACATTAGTGAAGGTGCTTAGACAGTTCTGAACCATGGCGGAGACGATTGCATAGGAATCTCAATAAGAAAATCATCGAAGAAGCTTAGGTTGAAATGATCGAAAATAACACTTTTTGGAGTGGAAGTGACGTTTGATGTAGCACGTAGACTGCGTTTTATGTTAGAAGAAATAACGTGAAGTTGAAGTATTGGCCGCGAAATTGTTGTCAAAGCCAGCGCCATATTGTAAAGTTGACACAATAATAATAAAATGGCTGTCGTTTTTAACGCCAATGGCATGAAAGGCTCGTACGAAGCGACATAGATAAATAAGACCGATTTTGGCTTCTGCGCAAGACAGTTGGCAAACTTCACGTGGCTTTTTTTTATGTGAAACGGAGTGTAACGTTTGACGTGTACTCCAAAAAGTACCATTTTCGCTAATTTGAACCTTAGCTTCTTTGACGATTTTTCTATGGAGATTTTTATGCTATCACCTCCACCACGGTATAGAACTCTCCTAGCCTCTTTACTTACTTGTCCCAATGTGTATCCATCAATGTTGATGTTCAGTTTTCTGCGTCCCCTCCCTTTTAAACATGAATTATAATATTCTTCAGTATTTCAAGTGCTGCCTTATATTGTATTTGAGAACTAGCCAATATTATTATTTAGTGTAAAAAAGTTTCAAATGAATGGCAAAAGTGGGAAGTATCCAGTTGCAATGGATTGAATAACTTTCAGAAGCAAATTGAATGTTGAGAATAAACTTTGAATTTGAGAGACCAATTCAAGATTTTTGTGCCTGTTGGAAAGGTGAAAATTTAAGATTAAAAATTGTTTTCTGTTCCGATACACTCTAACAAAACTATCAGGAAACGATAACATTTTAGAAAACGACACAACTTTTTCAATTTCTGAAGTATTTCACAGTCAAACGCACATTATTATTCGGAAAATATTTTCCAAGTCGACGAAAAGTATTTTTAATATTGTCGGAAATAAACTGTATTGAATATCCGTTTTATATCAACGGCATATTTCAATTTTGCGAACCTAGAAAATATACATGCATTACCAAATACCGATATATTTACTGGTACAAGAAAAACGGTTTGATTACATTCACGATATAGAACTTTACGAAGAAAAATTCGTTTTCCTCGGAGTTTCGGAGTTTGGATATTATCGAACAGTTATTTCTACCAGCTTATATTTTTATTATTTTCATTATTGCTGGTTCATTGCTGACATTTACTCACCCTCTCCTGTAATTTGTGTACTGTTTATTCGGGAATGTTTTCTGCTACTATTCAAGACTTAAGATTGATGTTCTTATTGGTATATTTTGTTTGACTAAAATATTCGTCTAATACTGACATTTTATGAGTTTCAGCTCAGTTGGAGGGTGCCATTTCAGCTTATTGAATGGTTTGAATTGTTTAAGGAGAACAGAGGAGGTTTGCCAGCGTATGTATGTATGGTGGCCTTTAAATAGACAAATACAAAGGTATGAAAAAATTACTCCCAAAAAATTTGATGGGATAGGGTTAACCTCCTATGCAGCCACTGAGGAGCCGACACTGGCAGAATGTATAGTTGCATGTGTACCAACAGACGAAGAAAAAGAAATTAAGTCGCCCAATATTTCCTCCAAGGAATTACAATTACTATCGGGTGCAAAAGTGAACCACTATCAAAGACCAAATACTGTTATCATGTGCAGCCTTAAGAGATTAACAAAATAAATACAGTTTAAAAAAACAGGAACTAAAAAGTTGAAAATAATTAAAAAAAAAATACTAGTATAATTGAGGGAAAAGCGTGGCCTTGCTCGATATACGAAAATTATGACACAAAGCGCCCCACGCTTTTCCCTAAATTATACTAGTATTTTTTTTATATACTATTGTTTTAAGTTTATTTTTAAAATTATTTTCAAATTTTTAGTTCGATATTCTTCAAAAGCGTGTTTTTTTAGTTTTTTTTTTAACTTTTTCATTTTTTTGTTCGAATTATTGTCAATAAAGTTTTTCTTTAAGTTCTCATTGATAGTATAATAAATTTCCAACAGAGGGTGCACGAATGTAAAACTCTTCTTGAACAACGTAATAAAATTCGATCTTATAATTCTATGTCTTGCTACAAATATAAATGAAATTTTTCAATTAATCATTTTAGACAGAGTTGTATCATCTTGTGCTTGATGATTTGTGAAATGATATTACACTATTTGCGACTAACTAATAATGAATTCTTATGAATTTTTTCTTAGTCGTTCCATTTCATCTAATGCTTCGTTGTTACATGGGGCTTTATCTGTCAACTTGGAACAATCAACTTCTTCAATCCGAATACCGTCCAAAGATCTGCACCGGCTAAGTGCGACGTATGCTTGTGCGCGCAAAGGAGAGTTACAAACCCACAAACATACAAGAGAAGCTAATAAAAGCGCGTTGAAAATGAACTGGAAAGGAAGAGGATAATGAAATGGAGAAAAGGAAGTAGAAAATAATATAACTTGAAATAGCGTATATGAACAGAAAATTCAAAATTATATTCCATGTCATATTGAATATACTCGTATATAATGGCATTTTAGGAGCCCTTCAGTGTTATCATTGCGAAAACACCTTTAAACTGTAATAACATCCTTTTGGAATGCTAATGCTAGACAACAGCTCTTGAGTTTATACAGAATCAGTGGAAATCTCAGTGACATTCCCCACAAATGAACTAATTTTAATACTGTCATCAGCTTTCTCTCAAGATATTCTCATCTATAACCGAAAATGAACTGAAAAATGAGGTGAGGTTGTAGGAAGATGACTATATACTACAGTGTGGAACAGCCACATGGAACATTTGAAAAAAATAAGACAGCAGTATGTACCTATGTATGTATTTCGGGGTGACATTCACTGAGACCTAAGAGATCTATTGTGCCCCCTTACTTCTACTCAGTTTCTGAGGAGAGTCTCAGAAACTAGTAGTTCCTTTAGTCTTATTTCCCGGAGGAATTTTAGGATGTCTGCAGGCTTCAACTTAGGTAAATATTCCTCTTCTATCCAGTAATCTCCCAGGTGCTGTGCTGTGCAGCTGGAAAGTATGTGGATGGATGTTTCTTCTTCCATTCCACAAAATCTGCATTCTTCTTCCTCCATTATTTTGAGTTTTTTCAGGTGCTCATTCTGGCGACAATGACCCGTTATGATCACTGTTAAAACTCTTAGCGCAGTTTTACTTTGACTTATGCATTCATTTGATCTCAACAGGTTGTAGTCACCCAGAAAAATCTTTGATTGTATAAGGCCTACTAGATCTTTCCAATGGTCAGATTGTCTCTTTTTCTAGGCTTGACCTATTTCTTCCAATATTACATTGGGGCTGATTCCGCAAAAGGGTTCAGGCCCCCAGAAAGGTAGTTCAGTCCCCCTCTTTGCTAGTTCATCTGCCATTTCATTTCCTTCTATTCCAGTGTGTCCTGGAATCCATACAGAGGTGACTATATTGTTCTCGCCTAGTTTATCGAGTTTGTCTAGGCATTTCCACACCATTTTGGAACTGACTACACAAGAGCTCAGTGCTTTGATGGCTGCATGAATATCCGACATAATGATAACTGGGCGCACTTTCTAATCTCAGTTCCTTCTATTGCTTTTGAGCCGTCTGTGTACCATTGAATGGCATTCTTTCCAAGTCTGGGAATGGTATTTGGATCTCGTTCCTTCTTGTTGCTCAATTCCGTAACGAATTTCTTTGAAAAGTTATTCTTATAAATCATACCGTCTTCTGGTATGTCCCAGGTTGTCTGATTTCTAAGAAGTGAGGAGGTGGTTTTTCTCAATGATTCCCTCTCTACTTAGTCTGTATCTTGTTCTTTCTGCAACGCTTTCCACCACTATATGTAGAGGAGTGAGGTTGAGCTACCGATGTATGGAGATTTTTTTTCCCCCTTCGGAGCCGTCCTTTCGCCGGTACCACCTCAGCCTCCTGGGCTTATTGTGGATGATGTATGGAGATAGTCTGGCATGGAATTATACATACCACCCAGTTGGTTAGGGGCTAGGGTGGTATACATATCGAAGATGGACCTGAATCGGTTAGAACTGTTCAAAGGAATTGAAAGAGTAATGCCGATAGTTAATGGTAATATCAATAATATGCGCTACCTTTGTTTTACTCGTCAAAAGAATCCTTTTTCGAAAACTTTATGTGTAATATTTTTCCTGTGTGAGTATATTTGTTTTTAAAACGACTTACCCAACGGATATATAACGGTAATTTGTTAGCTGGAATAGTTCTATGCTCGTTTAGTTTTTTTCAGAACGTTTTTAGTAGTCGCATTTATCTATTTCAATACACTATATATCACGAGCTAGCCAATATCTCAAACAGAAATAGGCTGATCCAAGCTTCTGGATTGTGTCATTTTAATCAAAAATAGTTCATTTACGATAAGTTTGACATTTGTAGTAACAAATGCAGCCACTGAACAGAATATAAATATCCAAAGTGTAAATGGAATAATTAATCATATGAAAGTTGGCTGCCGTGTCCGGGGCCGGGGCCAGACTTATGTTTTCAAAATCAGACAATTTTATCAGAATTTTTTGTGTTAGTTTGACGTTTTCAGCCGCATTTTATAGTTTGCTATTTACTGTGTAAGATATAATCTGATATTTTCATAACTGTTTAATAGAGAGTATCGAACACTGGAGATGGTAGCATCCCTAATATCATATTTTAAGTGAGAACGAGATAACGGTGGACCGCCAAATTCTATTACTTCTGTGAGAGATGTAAGTTTTTAATGAATACATTGTTACTTAATACTGCAATAACGATGCAATTCAACATGTGCATGAAGATAACATTTTTCAGTTTCAAACTTGGACATCTTGAAAATGTATTAACTCATCAAAATTTTATAATTTTTGATTTCTGCTCTTATTTTTTAGTTGAATGTAATCTTATACAATAAACAACATATCAACATAATTTCATGCCAACAGCTGGAAAAAAAATACAACGTGGCAACGATGTAAAACATCTGTCATATTTTGTTATTGCAAACTTATCGTAAATGAACTTTATCATTTGAATTGTGCAGAAACGAATTGAAGAAGTACAGCACACAGAATAACTTTACAGCCCATAAAACTTAAAAAGCACCTTCCTTTCTTTTCCACTTTCCACCTATTTACCTCCCCTCTCTATCTCTTGCTTCCTCTCTCTCTTTCGCTCCCACTCACGCTTTCTTTGCCCCTCTCATTCTCTTTTCCATCACACTGTCTCTTTTCTATATCTTAATCCCTTAATCTTAATCCCCTGTTTCTCTTTTTATTTCGATCTCTCGATACTTCGGTGACGTGTATACATCCGACGTCTTCCCTTCCCAGTTCCCAATGAATTATCATGTATAAAACACGAAGGTTATATTGAAATATTGACTCAAATGACTTCAAATATCGCATATCTCTCTGCAGTACCTGGCCTAAATTTCTGTGAAGTACAGAAAATAAATGTCTTTCAGCTATAGCAACGATTCAAACCAATACTTCGCTGTTACACACTAGTTTAAAATTGGCGGTAGCGTCAAGGGTAGTAACTTTCCAGAAAATTTCCGACGGATAAAGTTAGAACCGAGTTAGAATCTCAATACACCCTCAGGGGCGCTTTAAAGTGAAAACTTGTTTGAGGTCATTCTGATGGTAACTAAGGAAGTAAAAAAAACGTAAAGATCTCTACAGGGAGCTGTTCGCTCAAAGCCTCAAGGACTGATAAACTTCCGTTAATATTATTATATTTAGACATTGATATTATGAACCAATTCACTTTACATAGAAAATAGTAATTGTTAAGTGGGGCGAGGTTATAATGTGGTATGGTGAACAAATACGACATTATCTATTATTGGAGGATACAAAGACTTGTCTTTCACAGTATGTTCAGCTTTCAAGACACTAGTCATCCCAGATGATTTGCAGAGCGCTAAAATTTTTAACTTTTGGGAACATTCCATATTGAATATTTTTCATAAGGTTATCCATCCTGAACTTCCAATTTTTTCAATACCCGATCTACAAATAGTAAATCAAGAGTATACGGGTGATCAATCATCCAAAGTCTAAGATGTAGCGTATATATCACTATCAACAAATAGCAGAGAAAATGCTGAATTTATTTCGGTCGTAGTGTTACCGGAAATAAAATTTTCCTGGCTAGCGATCGAATCGAATAACGAGACGGGATGGATATTTAGTGTAGTCTCATTTGCCTCTGTGATATCTTTTTATTTCCCTTACTTTTACCACAATCTCACGTACTAAGTAGTATGAAAACACATTTCGAAAAATCAATTGCTTGAAAAAGATATAAATGGAAATGTTATGGCTGGCAGATATCGTTAGGTTGGGTTTGTACTGAGTGAATCTATTTTTCAAAAAGATTAGAATGGGAGTTCCTCAGGGCTCTGTTTTGGGACCTCTTTTATTCATAATATATGTGATTGATCTTCCGAAGATACCAGCAGTGTATCGATTTGTGGATGACAGATCATGCTTGGTATCTGGTCCACATATAACGGCCATATCTAAGAAATCTTCTGGAGTAATTGTTAACGTGCATAAGTGGTTCGAAAGGATCCTGTCTATGACCCAGACATTCCTAAGGAGATGCTCACCAATCAAACTCACCGTGAAATGAAAAATAACTGTAGACATTGGCATAGACTTGAATCCTGGTCTAGGTTATAATATTCATTTATTGTTATATGATATTTATGGAGAAAATAGGTCCCATTTATCCGTGTCCTGTGACCTGTTCATTATCCACACCTATTACCCAAGGGTGTACAATATACGGGACAAATGTATGTACACCTATACTGCTTGAATTTATAATTATTGTTCGTAAATGCGTTTTGATAATCATTAAATTGAAGCCAAACCAATAACTCACATATTTTGTAACCGATTGTATTTGTTTAAATTTCATAATAATTATTGAAATGTTTTTGATTGGTGAAAAATATAAAATGTTACAACGTTGAAATCAATATCAATCGTGAATGCTTCTATCAGTTATCAATTTATTTTCATAAAGAATATTTAAATATCAATCATTTTCTATTGAAAGTTGTATTTATTTTGGGGTTTTGTTATATTGACAGCAGCTTTCAACCTAATGAATAAATATAACATAAAATCCAGATTTATTGAATAATAATAATCATATTTATATCGAGAATCCTATTGTAAAGGTTACGAGTTTTTGTAGGCATACCACTCTTAATCTGATATGTAGCAATGCTGAGGACGAGTGGTGCTTTCACATTGCATTCCAGTCAACTAATATGCAGCCACTCTCACTTCCATATAAAGGATTCCAATGCAGCTTAGTGACATCGCACAGACAAGCAAGCCTTTGAAGTTTTGATAGTTCAGCTTTCCTTTGATTTGTTTTAGGCCATTACACTAAGACTCCATGGGTAACCATGGGTCTCCCCACAGCTGCATACAACCAGTGTTCATCAATTGAAAGTTCTCCATTTCTCCTCCTTATTACAAAATATTCCGAATTCTTCCGAAATGTCGAAAATTTCGTATGCGTATATTTCTAGAACTATCTTCTCGTTACACAGTCAATTTTGTTGTTTCGTTCCACT
Organism: Galerucella pusilla; assembly: GCA_910591695.1. NCBI lineage: Eukaryota > Metazoa > Arthropoda > Insecta > Coleoptera > Chrysomelidae > Galerucella > Galerucella pusilla. Next base: position 67,442 of record CAJUYI010001251.1, read on the forward strand.
CGCGAAATGTGTGAGTAAAGTTGCTAAAAATTACATAAATCTTCTCAGTCTTAATTCGTTGTTAGAGAGGACGTAATATTTAAATAATATGTAGCTCTACTTTGTGTTAGTTTACATTTTACATCTCTTGTTCGCTTTTGCCCGACGGGATTTCTTGGATTTTCAAGTAGTGGGTTCTTCGTCGGCCGACGAAACAAACCTTGACCGGAGGCCGCTTTGCCTTCGTATCCGTTTTATGGAAGAGATTTAAGTGCTGAGGGGTTTATAGACTGCTAAGCCATTCGGTGGTTAACGAGTTAACTTGTTTCTTTCGTTTTATAGTTGATTTTCGCTCCAGATTAATAGTATCCGACTTCTTTGTTTGTTTAGTTGAGTTAAGAGTTGCTACTTTATTTTTAAGAAATGTTTAAAAACCACTGTACTTTGAAATTGTGATGTATGTTTTTTTAATTTGATTTTTTTTTAAATACTAACCCAATTAAATTTGATGTCAAAACTTTCGAGACATTCGTTATATTGAGTAAATTAATCTGAACAAGTATCGTTAAACACTACTTTATATTTTTGTTGGAAAGCGGTATCTTCACGGTTAAAAGACAGTTTGGAAGTGTTATTCTAACGAAATTGAAATCGCGAATGTTTTATATGCAAAGCCCGACTTTGGAGGCTTCGGGCCAGGCTTTGCAAAATTAGAGAAAGAAATAGGGGGATTAGTTGTCGCGTATGGCATTCTTACTAGGTTCAATTTCACGGGGTTGTGAGCTTTTGTACCCCCCCGGCTCCGATTTATAGCTTACTTGTGACTTTGTCATAGGGCCTTCATGTGTAACGATT